>JAOUQU010000036.1:3386599-3417194 GCA_028566735.1 Ammoglanis amapaensis | reverse complement strand
CAATTTACACGTTTCCGATCAACCTAGTGCATGTTTTTGGACTGTGGGAGGAAACCGGAGTACCCGGAGGAAACCCACGTTGAAATGGGGAGAACATGCAAACTCCGCACAGAAAGTCCCGGGGAAAGGACCCGGGGGATCGAACCCAGGACTTGTAGCTGTGAGGCGACAGCGCTGAACCACTCAGCCACCGTGCCGCCAATTAATACAATATATATATTGGACTGTGGGAGGAAACCGGAGCACCCGGGAGAAAACCCAACAGCGCCTGACAGCAAAAATGAATTTGTCTCCCAGAATGGTTTGATGTCACGATGCAACTGTGCAGCGACCCACAATGCCACCGCGCGACCGGATTTATCGTAAGTAAGTCCTCAACATTTTACATGATTGTGAATCTTTTTTGTTTATATATAAGCTATAATAATTATCCATTCACCTTGGACAACAACGGACTTGGTGTCCTGAAGGACGGCGTTCGAGGACGACACCTGCACTGTCACCGTGTGCATCCCCTCCAGGAAGAAGGTGTATGATATGCTGCTTTCTAAACTTATTATGGGCTGGAGAAGGAAAACAAAAAGACAACAGCGTTAATATAAATAGTATTTATGTCACGCTAAATGTTATCCACAGTGACTTACAGTCATTTCGGTTACATTCTGAGCAATTGAGGGTCGAGAGACTTGCTCAAGAGCCCAACGATGGCTACCTAGCTTTGGTAAGGTTCGAACTTCGAGGATTCCCTGAATCCTAACCGCTAGGCTGACAACAATATGACCAAGTGTTATAATGCATAATGTATATTGTATAACGGTGTTATAATGTATAATGTTATAATCCAATCCGAACACAACATTTGTTTACTAATCCTAAATACAATTGACAAAACGTCCAATTGTCTTTTACATTATTAGAACCACCATCTGAAATCTTCTTGGTGTGACTCGATAAGCTCCAGCTAGGTTATCACCGCCATCTGGAGCCATGCTGGCTGCCGTGCATCTCACACCTAGACCTGGAGTCTTCGAGTAGAAGCCTAGAACTTCGAGCCCACATGACTACCAAGGCGGGCACATCAATGATCAGTTGGGTTCAAGTCTCGAAAATGCGAGTCAAAAGAAGTACAAGAGTCGGTCATAATAATGTGACTCAGATCAGAATTATAATACAATAAATAAATCGATTCTTTTAAAATGTAGTGCAAGTTTAAAGCAAATTAATCCAGTACGGTGTGGCAGGACATATCTAAAATTAAAATTGAATTGTTTATAATAATCATATCCATTACCCATCACCACTACCGTGCATTATTTAATAAAACGCATTCACACTGTACATAACACCATATTTAATGTTGTAAAAGCGTACAGCGCCTCAGTACTGCGCACCCGACACCCTTTTATCATTATTGTTTTATATTGTTAGATTTTATCTGCACGTTTGCACTGAAAAACAAAACAAAAAAAGCTTTAAAATCGAATTGCACGTGCATGTAGTGAAAATAAAGAAGCATTAAAAAGAAACTATTCACCTCCGAGTTGTTTCCCAGCCACCAGAAGTAGGTAAGGGTTCGAGAGTGTGCAGGCCAGACGACCGCAGTCAAGTTCACCTCCTTGTTCTTAATGACCACGAACGGCGCCAATAACTGAACCTGCTCAACACGGGCTGAAATCCACAAACATATTCATCATAATCATTATAACAACAATAATAATAATAATAATAATAATAATAATAATAATAATAGATTTAATTTACAAGCACCTGTCAAGACACCCAAGCACACTTTCCAAGTATGACAACAGTCATTATAAACGTAGATCATTAAAACGGTAACAGTAATCATAGAAGTAAAGCAATAAAAACAGTCATTACAAATAAGTAAATAAATATTTATACACTTAAAGCAAAAAAGAAAACAGAATGATACAGCTGAGAGTTTGAAAAAACATCACTTCTACTTGACACAAACTTTAATGCACTTCGGAGTTTTTGACTTGCACCTCAGGTTTCGGTGCTTTCGCTCTCAGCTATAAACAGAACTGACTTTGAACCCGCACGCAGAGCTTCTTTAATGTAGAGTTCAAACAGGTAAACCTCCCGAATGCATCACCCCCCCCACCCCTGCACCCAGGCATTATAGTTCATTATTGCTCGTGAGTATTTAATAATAAATGTTCTCACATGGTGTGTGTAGTGGATACGGACCAACCTGAGAACCTGCAAGATTTTGATAAGGACCGATTTGTAATGGTGAGACGATGAAGAGGAAACTTACATGATCAAGAAACATCCATGATGGGATGATAATCTAGTGTAGAAGGAATGATTTTTTAATGATATTTACACCATATTGCCAAAAGTATTCGCTCACCCGTGCAAAGGATCGGATTCGTTTGTTCCGGATCACTTCCATGCTTACTGGTGTATAAAATGATGCATTGATGAAGGTGTGTCACTCTCTCGGTGATCTGATTGAGTTCCAGCATGGAGGAGGAACCGTGACAGGATTCCTGACCTGTAACATGTTACATGGATGTACAGAGTCTGGTGGGGATGAAACTCGAACCGTCCTGCAACCCTCGAATCCCTCGATAGAGGTAAATTAGAACAGAGACCGAAAGCCGGGACACTTGTCGTAACCGAGATCAGTATTGTGACATCACAAGTGCACTCCAGTATCCAAGAATGGTCAAGAATCTTCATAAACAGACTTTTAGAAGAGTCGAAGCTGTTCTAGGATGTAAACGGTGGAACCGACATTATATTAAACATTATGGATTAAGAGCGGGTCGTGACTTATGCTTCTCCCCCTCTCCTTGTCTCTCTGGGTGTCTCTCTATCTTTTTCTTGATCTGTAAGATGTAGCCCAGAATGTGCATCACCATTTACCGAGATACAATCTGCTTTATATCAACAAGTAAGTAACTTACATACGATGTGCAGGTAGAGCACGTCCGTATCAGATCCTAGACTGTTCTCAGCTACCGCAGTGACCCGGAATATTCCAGTGTTGCGATACACGTGTCTGATCCCTTCCTCTGTCCAGCTAAGGTTCGAGTAGGACACTGCAATTCCATCCCCGAAGTCCAGCTGGATGTTTGTCCTCAGTGAATCTCCCTGTCGATGATGCAGAGAGTGTTTTAGTCTACTGATGCTAAATAAAAAGAAAACTTTAGACATTTTGCAAGGCATTTTGCTCTCATCCAGCAAAAAAAGAATTAAGTTTAAGTAATAATAAAATAAAAACTTAAGAAGGAAATGAATAGAAAGAAACATACTTCTGTAAGACCTAAATAAGAAAAAGCATTATATCATGAATATGAAGATGGTCCCTCTTGATGCTATAACAGGAATGTTTGCATATTTAAGTACAGATGTCCCAGTTTATAGTAAAAAAAAACCTCTGGAGCATCTTTTTATTATTATCAATGCACTTGTTGAAATTTGTAAAAGTTTAAATACTGTTCAAAATATTAAAATATTAAAATGGCCCCATTGAGACCCCGGCAGGCTAATAGAATTAGTAAAGAACAGTAAAGTGGGTTCATGTATCACTAACAGACGAGTATAAATGATAAATCTTATAAGGTTGATTTATTAAATTATAACAGTAGTTCAAAACTGGAGTAAAGTATTTATATAAGATGTGTAGGATTGATAAGAGGGTTGTGTTATATACGTATATGTGCGAGTGTGTGTGTGTAGGGGGCACAGAAGGATAGCAAGAATGTCCTGGCATCAAAGGCTTTTTTTAAATGGGTTTTGAATGTTCTCCCCGAGTCTGAGTAAGTGTGGTGAATTGAATTGACGTAAACAATTGTCTACGGCTTTTATAATTTGAATATTCATTACACAAACATCCTTATAATGATAAATAGAAACACACAATAAAAATAAGTCAGAGTCAGACAATCAGCTTACGACAGTAGGCGGTTTCTCCGTAATAAGTTCTCCGGGGTGTATTTCTTTACACGGTGCATCTATAACAATGTGATTAACTCATAAAATAAATGACTTTCCAGAAGGGGAACGATAAAAACGAAACTAACAAGACCTCTCTAAATGAGGTCCGCCAGAGATCAGGAACTAAAACTATCAGGACTGAGATTCTCCCCGCCAGAGACCCCACAGTAAAAAAACCAAACCAAAACTGACCGGTCTGCTGTTTACATTATGATGTCATAAACTGAGCATGACGTTACACACACAGCCGTTTCTATCCATCCCGAAATGACCCCGAGCATTATAGGGCTAGCTGAATTTACAATCATAAGAGGACGAGTGTATCGTCTAGTGGCTGCAGGTGCGACGCGTTGGTGCGTTTGTGCTACGTATCCAACGCTCCCACACACATTGTAATGAAGAGCATTTCAAATAAACAGGAAATAAAATGTTTTGTTTGCACGCAAACCTACTCGAACCGATCAGCTATGCAGTGCAACAAATAGAATCTGGCACACATGCTGAAGTTTTGCCAGTGTGTGTATGTGTCTGTGGTGTATGTGTCTGGTGTGTGTGTGTGTGAGAGAGAGAGAGAAGTATCACTACATGCTTCTATCTTTGCAAGCCTGAGCCCATTTACTCACACTCCTTTGGGTGTTACATCTGGCACCCTGTGTGTATATCGTGCCACGCTTCAGGAAGTGTTGGAGATTGCAGCTGCCATCATGTTCTCTCTCTCTCTCTCGCTCTCTCTCTGTCTCTCTCCCTTCCTCCTTCATTTTTTTTAAGTGTCTCCTGCAGTGTGTCTGATACAGACCGGTTTGAGTTTCCGTGTGTGTTGTACTCCCGAACCCCATGCCCATCCATGCCCAGCACCCTCGTCGCATCACCTGTTACGATGCTATGTGGGTGAGATATCCATTTATAACGCTGCATCGGTGAGCAGAAGCATTTTCGGCACTGTTGAATGCAAAAAAAAATAAAATAGAATAAAAATAAACCCCTCATGTGTTCCTGCAGGATTGTTTCCAGGCATCGCCAACTGTGGAAGCGGCTGCTGTGTTTACCCGTTACGCTTTCTGCAATCGTTTCACACTGCTTTTGCCAGGAAAGTTATAATTTGTGGTGAGGGGGAAAAGCATAAATGTTATAGGTAAAGACTGTGGAGGATTTATATATAAAGGTTTAGATTTCACGTTGTGTTCTTGTTTTGTGACATGATGATGGTTAATGCTTACATCCTTTATACAGCCTCAATGTATCCTTAATACATCCTTTACACACCCTTAATGCATCCTTTATACATCCTTAATGCATCCTTTATACATCCTTTATACATCCTTTATACATCATTTATACATCCTTAATGCATCCTTTTTACATCCTTTATACAGCTTTAATACATCCTTTATACACCCTCAATGCATTATTTATACATCCTTAATGCATCCTTTATACATCCTTTATACATCCATTATACAACCTCACTGCATCCTTAAAACATCCTTTATACATCTTTAATATAGCCTTAAAACAGCCTTAATACAGCCTTAAAACATCCTTTATACAGCCCTAATGCATCCTTAATACAGCCTTTATACATCTTTTATACATCCTTAGTACATCCTTTATACGTGCTTAATGTATCCTTTATACAACCTTATTGCATCCTTAATACATCCTTAATATATCCTTAATACAGCCGTTATACATTCTTCCTAATACAGCCTTAATACAGCCTTTATACATTCTTCCTAATACAGCCTTAATAAAGCCTTTATACATTCTTCCTAATACAGCCTTAATAAAGCCTTTATACATTCTTCTTAATACAGCCTTAATAAAGCCTTTATACATTCTTCTTAATACAGCCTTAATACATTCTTCTTAATACAGCCTTTTTTACAACATTTTGGAAGGAGCAAAACACGCCTTCATGAGTCGTTCTGAGTCTCATGGACAAGATTTCTACATAATTTAGTGAAAATATAAAACATTGTAAATATGATTCACACTGTCACATTGTTATAAAGCAAGTGAAATATAAACATTTTAAGATTAAGACCATTAGTAGAATAAATGAACGGCCGACGATCCGCTAGCAAAACAGACCTCGCCTACAACAAACCCAAAAAGCCAAACCTTATAGCTAAAGGTCGCAGGACCGTGTGCATGTTTGTGTAAAAGCAGGACACTGGGAGAGTCGCTTGGCATTTAGAGAACAGTATAGTTCACTACCCATCTTTGATGTAGCGCGGAGTGAAGTTCAACTTCTACTGAACTTTATGTTGGTACTAAATGTCGCCGTGTCACCAGCTGGCTTTGTCTGACTGAACTTTTCAAAGTCACATTCTCTTTTATATCTTTTTAAAAATTGTTATTATAATTATTATTATTTAGTCCGGACAGACATTGAGCCACTGCTCTGGTCGATCTGGTCGCTGCCACCTCGGAGAAAAGAAAAAAGAAAGAAGTCTAAATCTGAATCTGCTTCTGCTTTGTTCCAATCATGCTTGGGGTTTTTCATCTGCCATGTGTCCCGTCTAGCATCTATTAAATATTTAGAGCCGTCAGTGTCTCCCAAGAACCGCTGTCATCACGCTTCATGAATGTAAAATCATGTCAGATTCAGTGGGAGGATTTCGAAAGTTATTGTGCTCCTGCTACGACGATTCACATCATTTCTCTATCATCTATCATCTATCATCTATCAGTCTAAATGAACAGTACGAGACAACCTGGAGAGAGAAGCACTTATCTGAACCCCCCTTGTACTTTAAACAGAACATTCACCATCACTGCTTAGGTCATTTCACTAAGCACTAAGTCATCCTAACTGGGATATCAGTGGGATTAAAAAAAATCACTGGAAGCATTGCAGAAATGGAACCTGCCCAATATCCACTCAGATTGCAAGGGGTCAAACACAAACTGTATATTTACTCCGTCTTTTAAACCTGGGGCATTTTAGAGAAGCCTGTAAATATTCTGTATTCTGTAATAATTCTAAGTGTAGCTTAGTGGGTAGAGCATTGGGCTGTGGACCCAAAGGTTGGAGGTTCAAATCCAGGCTCTGCTACACAGCCACTGTTGGATCCTTGAGCAAGACCCTTAACCCTGTCTGCTCCAGGGGCGCCGTATGTTGGCTGACCCTGTAATAGCGCTCTGACCCCCAATTCCAGACATCTGTACATCTGTATATGTGTAATGACAGATTTATTATTATTTCTATTCTAAGAGGTAAATGTAAGTCTAAGTACTCAACGAAAACAGACCTAAAAATGTCAAAAGACGTAATAAAAGACTGACAAAGAACTGATTTAGGAATCAAATCTTCTTTCTTATCACTGCGCTGTTCTGCTTCACTTCTTGCCACCTAGTTTACAGTCACGGATGTAGGAGATATGTGCAGGAAAATCATTTCCTATTAGTGATCCTTTCTGTATTCGAACGTCTATTGAAAGGACCTGACAATCATCCATTTGCTTAACTTACACATAGAAGCAAGTGAAAAGGAATCAAAGTACCCAGACACAAACCCACAAAAAGCATGGAAAGGAAAATAACGAGTAACGAAAAAGACATTAAAAGACAGTCAGCAGCGTCGCCTCACTGCAAGAGTCATGTGGGTTTACTTCAGGTACTCCGGGTTTCCTCCCACAGCCCAAAAACTAGGTTCGAACTAGGTTGATTGGCTGTGAGATTGTCCCGTAGATACACACAGAACTATGTAGGTTGGAGAAAGACCTACAACCTAGAAATCATTAAAATAAAAACACAGCCGAGAAACTCTGGCGGGATCGGTAGCGGTCCATGGAAACAAAAAAGGAAAATTCACAAATAATACAACGAGAATACAACACACAAACATCGCATCTGTATTTATATTCCTTATTTTATCATGATTGAATTATGACATAACGTGCAATTAAATCAATGTACAATCTACTAAAGTTACTCTGCGTGTCATATTGTAATCATATTGTAAGATAATCTGTGTATAGAGATTTCCCTGTTGTGTATAGAGCACTGTTGTATTGTCGCTCAGTTCTGTTGTGCACTGTGTAATAACGATAGAAAGCCTCGTATTTTATCTTCTTTCAAAAAGTTTACCAAAAATTCCATCAACAGCAACTTCAGTTGCAGAGATTTGCACGCAGCACTGCACGATGCACTAAACCAGCGGGGGCGTAATCTGGTGGATTTATGTCAATTCGAAGAAACCTTTTGGGTGACACAAGTCATGTTACCGCCGCAAGTACAGCTAAAGCTGAAACAACATTCCATCTATAAGAACATGGAGGTTGAATAACGGTCTGGAGGATCTTCTGCTTCCACAGGACTCCCATGACTTGGATTGCATGATTGATGGAACCACGAATTCTGTTCGCCAATATTTAATTTGGGGAAATTTGGAGCCAGTCGGTGACCTGAAGTCCTGCGTTCAATCACCGGGTCTGTGCGGAGTTTGCATGTTCTCCCTGTGTCAGCGTAGGTTTCCTCCGGGTACTCCGGTTTCCTCCCACAGTCCAAAATCATGCACTAGGTTGATCGGAAATGTGTAAATTGTCCAGTAGTCACACACAAGATCCCTGAAGAGATACTGGGTTGGGGAAAGACCTGGCAACCTACCCCGTATAATGTAATTGCTGAGATACTCTGAGGATCGGTAGTGGTCCACAGAGTAACCCAGGGTCGAATTCGACTGAAGGGTAAAATAGATAAATAGATTATATGAAAACATTTTACTTTACTTCACTTTACGGCTACCCGTTAGATACTTTGATACACAATTTTAAATTGTGAATGTAATCAGTGACCCAAGACCCATCAATCTACCAAATTAATCCTAGTGATGGCAACAATACTACATTATTCTTTTTTTTGTAGACAGGATGTTAGAAAGTGACAAAATGGAATGTAAACCATCACCTTACAAACCCAGAGCTCATGTTGAGCTGGACACTTATATCCCCATTTTTTAGGAATGCTAATGGGAATTTAACCACTGAGCATGAGGTCTGTGGTGTGTGTGTGTCCTAGCGCACATTTGTTTGTGTATGTTGATGCTCAGGCCAGGGCTTTGCGTGTCTGCAGGCCGTCCATGTTGCTGAAGGTGAGATGATGTAGAGGCTTGGGAGAAAGTTAATTTCTCTTGATCACTGTGTGCAACCTGCAGCCTTAATGGCGGCCGTAATTAATTCTGCTGATGTTAATCACCAGGGCTGGTCCCTACAATTATCAGCCTGCTGCAGATGGGCCGCCGCACAGACATGAAAAATTAAGAAAATGAATCTGTAATGGGGTGGCAGATCTAATCTATGTCAGAAAAAACAAAGTTAGAAAAAGCCGAGAGCTGACTGAGAATGCTTGAAAGCCCAGAGCACAAGACAGAACCTTGACAGAGCTGAAAAATGTTAGCATGTCCGAAGTGTTTGGTAATTACTGGCCATTGGATTTCTTCATCATTCATTTATCACGGCTGGAGAGGTGAGGTGGTGGATATCGGATAGGAAAGAGTGGAAGCCACCACGGTCACGTGAAACAGTGTCACTGAAAGGTTAATCAGGTTCTGCTGTTTTCTTGTGTGGCCTGAACAATCAGCTCCATATCAGCTATGAAAACAAAAGTAAAAAACTGGATTGGTGGATTAATTCACAGGCAGTTAACTATTAGATAATTGAAATAATTCCTAAAATACATAACAAATTTCTATCATATTTCAATTAAAAACGTTATTATACCAAGTTTATATTTTCTTGTTTGCATTGCACAATAGAGACTTGCACGTTCTGCTAATAAGTAATGATGTAACATTTAATCTGAGAACTGTTTTCTTACTAAAGTGCATTTTTTGAGAATTGGTATATCAGTATTAGTTTAGTACCTCGACTCATACAATACTTATATAGAAACTCGACTAATACTTAAGTAAAATACTCAAAGGAAAAGTACTACTTTTAACATAGAGATAATACAAGAATCCCTTCAACTCCCAACCCAAACCCCTTATGCTACCAGACATTAATACTAGACATATGCAATCATATAACATATGTGGTCAAGAGTTCAACAAGACATTAAATAATTTAATTAAGCAAATTAATAGTAATCAGATATCTATAAAACTAATTAAATCATAGTTATAATACATAATAGAAAACTAGCAATGCTGTCCGTCTCCAAATTCTTAACAAATGTTAAAAATGGTTGCCATAAATTGTTTGTTTTTGCGTGAGTACAATATTCCACCTCATCAAACAACAGTAAGCAAGAAAAAGATACATGCCAAATCTCTTAACCAGTCTGATCCTCTCATTTTATTGTATACATAGGATATTTTATTTTATTATTTTATTTAAATATGATCACCAGACATGCATCCACCTACACTTAAGACTTAGACTAGTATGTGAACTGTGCAGTCACAAAAATGGATAGAGGAATAACAAAAGCATGGTTAGTCAGAGGACAGAACCTCCCAGAGGACGTCTTCACTGCCAACGTCAAACAACATTACACCAAATACAGCTGATTAATTGGAATTGTGAAGGAGCCATTTTTCATGCCGTGGCCTTGGTCGAGCCGCTCAGCTCACTGTCACTGCTGTTTGCTGGCCTTAATTACTCTCTCACCTATTCTCTCTTTAATAAGGCATGCCACAGCCGCCTCTGAAATTTGAAGGGTTAAGCCAATTCATCATAATCATTGTTTTAAAGCACTAGGAAACCCAACAATAGACTTCGCTCTCTGCCAACCACAATGTAACTTAAGTATGTTATGGATGAGGTTTTTAATTACTGGTGCTATATTTTCAACTTCCAATAACCACATGCAATCAAGAAAGGTGGGAGAGGTTATTTTATTATCAAACATGTTAAGCACTGGAATATATTGCATTCACAAGGTTAGAAACTCAGGGGTCAGAAGTGATGGAAACAGACCTCCCCATTCAATCATAATGCAGATTTCAGTTTGGACTATAGATTGGTGGTTGCTTTATTAGGACTCGTCTCTTTTTGATCTCTTGAGCCATATAACCATGTCCTAGTGTTTCTGATATGCCTTGAATTTACTCACTGTTTTCTCTAACCAGTACAGATGTCTGATCAGTTCGATAATGTGGTATCGTAGGGCATTTGTTTTCAAATGGCGGCAGACTGAATATCCATTTAATTTATCCACTGAATTGGGGTGGCATTTTGGCCACATTCATTGTTATGACATTAAAGTGAATGTAATTTGGTTGATTTTTATTAGGGGGTCACCATAATGAATTGTTGTCTGCAATGTTGATATAAAAAATGCTCAAGAAATTTGGATAGCTTTCTTGACACAACCCTTCTATTTATCCAGTCTTGAGACAGGCAATGTAATGTAAACACTTGTTTGTGCATATGGTGCACAGGCGATTGGTGACAACACAGAGATTCAAAGGTAAGTAAGTAAGTAAGTAAAGTTTATTTATATAGCACTTTTCACAGGTATATGCCACAAAGTGCTTTACATACAGGTACATAAAAATATATGAAAGATAAGATAAGATATGAAACATAGAACACAAAAAGACAGCATAAAATAACTAAGACAACACACCATTAAATATCAGAGATGCTTCCTGTCTGATCTAAATTACACAAGGAATTGTGTAAGGAAAATAAAAGGAAAAATAAAATTGTACAATCTGTTTTGGGATTAACTCATTAAATCAAGTATATGAGAACATATTTTAACATAGGCTGGCGTGAGTATGTATCCCTGACTGCATCCCCCCGAACACACTGATAAATATGAACCTCAAATCATCTCATCTGATGATATTGCTTGACTTAACAAATGCTTTTTTTGCCACAAGTCTAAAATCTTTTCAACAGGATGTCTAGCATGTTTAAAGTTTACTATCCATACAAGTCTATCCATAGAGTCTATCTGTCTTAGGAATGTGTAGTACTAGAAAGTCAAATTTTTTTGCATTTAAGAACACTCTCACATCATGGCAACTAAGGCTCAAAACCTTTGTCTATGTATTAATTTGAACTCCAACTACCCATGCTCTTGTTCTTTTGTTAATAAATCTTCGTGTTTTTTACACTTACTATGGGGCTGAATACAGCACCACAATGTATTTGAAAAAGATCATAGATCAATGTGTGTCTTGTATTCTGTATGCTAAAGAACATTTCAAATCCGATAAGTTGAGTAATCACAACTCAGCTTTAGATACCTGCTCTGTGTATGGGGTCGGTCAATGCCTCGGCCTTGATTACTCTGCCCAAGACCAAGTTTTTTTCCAATAGTTATCAGAGGTCAACAGCTCGTTTTCTGCTAATGACACTCAAGGGAGGCAGCCAGCTCTATGGGTAAGAATCAACCTGTAATAACAAATGGGGTAGGATGAACCCTCATTGTTCTTTTTGCTCTAGTAATACATGCCCATGACCCTTCTCCAGGTGTTCCTTTACTGAAGCTCAGTACTAAAAAGATCCACCACAGACAAAGCGGTGATAATGATAATGAGACTAAAAATGTTTGATAAAAGACACAAGATGTAACAACTCTATTGGCTGATTTCATAGTTACCAATAGTTACATGTTTGTTTTTAATTCACATTGTTTTGTTATTGGTGGATATATGATTATTCAGACAAATTTCCTATCAGAAAATATATATAATGGTAATTTATAGTCAAATTATTAACCAATAGTAGTTTTTAAAGATTTAACCCTTTAATGCACAAGCTAGGGCTGTTTCTAATACACAACATAGGCTAAAAATGACCCATGATGAGTGTTACACATATTTATTGAGATTATGCTCAATAATTATTTGAATACTTATGTATTTAATTCATGTAATAATATATTTATCTTTGATATTGATCAATATAGAAAAAAAAAATTTTGACCCATGATTTTTATTCAAAAAGTTAACATGTATGATAATCAAAAACAAGTTCATAAGTTCCCAAGTCCCATAGGGAAGGTTGCATCAGGAAGGCATTCAGTGTTAAATCTATGCCAAAATCGAAGTCAACAATGACCATGAGATGCGCAGCTAAAATAAATAAATTTCTATTTGGCATTAAACTATCTCATACATAAGATGCACTGTCTCACAGCAAAACACGTTTATTTTAACCAAAAAAGGTTGTAATCATGATCTGAACATTTGGGTTCAAATACAAAGAATACAAATCTACTAATGACAGGGTTTCTGCCATTCTAAAACATTCCTGCCATATCATCAGCTCACCAAAACACTAATGGATCCCACTTTTAAATGGACTTTTAAGTCAACATCAATATATTGGGAACTCCCACCCACCCAGGTTAAACCATAGAAACATCCATGCTATAAATCTAATATATTCTGATCCCTTATTTTCTAAAAGAGTGGCCAAGCCACATAGCTTGAACATTTTAATCGATGACATTTATTTTAAAAGCATGTATGTTCCCGATGAAGCTGACTACTTTTGTTCGGGGTTAATTTACCGTTCGAGGAAGTTTGTTCTTTGTGAATGCTCTGTTAGCAATATGTGTCTCAGATTAACACATTCATATTGCACGTTACTGTTTTCTAGAAGAAACTGCATATTGGTTAGGCGTGTGACATGAAAGCTTTGAAATGTTGGAATGTTTTACTCTCCTGGCTTCCCTCACCATATTTGCATTTTTATTAGAGCTGCCGGGTACGAGAGCAAGGTGTAGGGTAAAGCAGCATATATAGATCTGAAAGCTGCTACATCTTGTGGAAGTTAATTGAATGTATTCAAATGTGATTCATAGAACAATTACACTCTTCCTATCCACGCATTGCAATTATTTGAAATATATCAACTCTTCTTGTCCTGTGTGCCCTTACTCCTCCTCCTAGCTTCTCCTCTCTGCCCTCCAATTTCTTCTAAATTAAAAATCGGACTAGCCTTTGTTAGGCACATCGTAGAAGAATCAATGGCTGCATTAATTACGGCAATTCATTACCCAAATAAACACTAGGCTCAGACAGTGCAGGGAACACATTTGGGAATGCTGGCTGTGGTCCGAAGTCCAGGTGGTATTAAACTAATGGTAAACAGAAGCAAAAGGTTTTATTAAAAAAAAAACTTGTTTTAAAATATTCAAAAAACTTCTATTCAATGCTTGTGGCTTGTGTGAAGTTTTAATTCACGAATTGGGTTAAATTGTTCATTCGTGAATAGAAAGCACTATTAAAAAAAAAAAAAAAAAAAAAATATATATATATATATATATATGTATGATACTTAACCTAACTCTAACCCTAACCCACCCAAGGAGTGGTTAGTAATGAGTGACTGTAATGTGATGGATGGACATTCTGTCCAGGATTTTCCTGACCTGTGTCCAGAGTTTCCCGACAAAACTAGATACACCCCAACCCTGAACAGAATAAATAGGTTGATGGAAATTAAGTGCAAAAAAAAACAATCAAGTATATACTTGTTTCTTTTATCTACCAAGACATCGAATAGGCAAATGAATTGCTACACAGTTTGAAATATAAAGTTAAGAATACGTTTGTGGTATTCTGCAATGCACAGCAGCTTTTGTAGATTTTATATTTTTGCCCTGCATTAAGTATCCTGGGATCAACAACAACAAGAATGCAGAACACTTGTAACATTTTGTAGAAGTGTGTTGTAGGCTCATTGTTATGCAGATAATTATTGTAGTACAAATATGCTGCAGTTATTCATCATTTATGACCACTTTATCCATACTGCTTCAATGGGCCAAGCCAATGCAACATTACAGTTGCACAAGAAGGTTCTTTACATAGAGGGAAGAGGTGACCAAGTCAATCCAAAAGTGTGATGCGCTTATTCAATCCACACAAAACTAACACACGAACACACAAGAGGTGAAATAAACAGTCCAAATAAATTCAACTTTTTCTCAGCTGTTGTTACAGTTGCTGAATTATTAAACCCCCATTTTACAACAGCAGCAATATCACACATCTCATGTTCTTAACTACACTTTCACATTCTGTTGTGATGAAGATTCGAAAGGTATGATAAAAGTACACATTTTTTTAGTACAATTGAATAACATAGAAGTGTGACAACATATTTGGATCATGTGGCTTTTAATGCACAGTCTGAACACTCTTTAAGCTGCACAGGAAAGTCTCTAGTGTTCTGTAATTATTACAGTAGGAATTAATGTAAGTATCTGATCTGAGTTTACACTTTCACAAATCAATTCTTGCTTTTTTTAGGTTCCATATAATGCAAATAACACTCAGGTTCCTGCTTATTAACAAACACACGTACTTCAGCAATTTAAATCGTATTAAGTGCTAATATGATGCAACTAATTGTACTAATATCTTAGCATGTGGAAAATTGGCCTGCTGTTAGGAATTCATGGAGGCATTTTATAATTGCACATTTACAAATCGGTGGTGATCGTGCATTATTCAAAACAATGTATCATGTTTTATTTATATATAATAAAGCATTCTTTACAATTGTGTACCATAATATAAGCTGTATTAAAAGCACAGTATTGTGCACATTTTAAATAATATGATCTTATGTAGGTAGGTTAATGCTTGAAAAACACCAGGATGCATCAGAACATTTGCACACAGATGTTCACAATAGGCCTTCTCAGTGAAAGCAGGGTAGGGAAACATTTAGAGAAACATTTGTCTGTGGATTTGGGGGAAATATAACTGTTTACAACTGGTGAACAATTTTTGAACCATCTGGACACATATTTATTAATTTATATATTTATATGCACACATTCTATGTATTTGCTGAATTACTTAATTGTAAAAGAAAACATGTTAAATGTGCCTTAGAATTTGTACATACCACATGCTATGTGTGTTTTATTGATGTGAAATTAATAGTTAAAATGCAATAATTACTTAAATTACAAATATGCTGATAAAACCGATTTGCATAAAAATATCAAATTTGGAACAAAAGTGTCCGAACCTTTGCATAATGAAGTGCATATTTTTGTAAATGAATTTTAGTGTTCTTGGGATCTATTTTAAAACAAAGTTCTTTCTGTGTGGTGTTTCCATGTTCTTACTGTTTGTGTGATTTTTTCCAAGAGCTCTGGTTTCCTCCCAGAGTCAAAAGAAATTGAACTGGTTGTTGCCTAAATTGATGGTCTTGTTGTTTTGCTTTTTTGTATGTCAGTAATCTTGTCTCTTTAAGAGGAGATCAATTCTAATCAGCTCCCGGTCTCTAGAACACTGATTAGTTATTCATAAAAAGTAGCTTTGATTGGCCCTGATTCAAAAGTGTTACTAATTAAAAATCAATCCAAGGGCCATTAGCTCACACAGGCATGTGCCAAGATAGCATTTTCAGTACAGACACTATAATGAGACTGAAGCAGATTTTGGGGAAAGAAGCAATAGGTCATGGAGCATCTTGCTCCCTATTAAACTTAAACTTTACAATTGCTACTATGTGTGAAGCTGCTGAATGTGTAGTCTGATTTAAGTGATCCACTTATCCTGAGCTGGCAAGCATTGAAATGAATGTGGCTGTTCATTGAACGCGAGAGGCTTCATAGATAACTATTAAAGGTGTATTTGTTGGCCTGGATCTGGGAACGGCGGCGGAAGCTCAGGAGCAGGAAGGCATTAGTCTGCTTTAGCCCGAGTGCTGCTGGATCTTTAGGTGATAAATGTTTGTGAACTCTCAGCGGCACCTGGGGACTAGCAGCACACAGCCTGATACTCTGGAACTTATTAAACTCACACTGGCATATTTCACACCAGCCTTGGAAAAATCCAGCCAATTATAAAGGTGATAGTGGTACCGTAGCTTACCAGTTCAGCATGTATACGTTCTCTATGGGGAAGCTGGAGATCTACTTCACGATGCTAAACTTGAGTCGTTTAAAGGGTGCAGTTTTTTACTGTATATGAATGTGAACTTATATTTAAAAATTCAATTGCAATAGCAAATAATGCACCAGTCAGAAGCCTCACTATAGTAATAAGCTGTGAAAAATGAAATCTGAATGAGTTATGCATGGTATTACTGTCTGTACTGGATGAGTAAATTTAAGTGTGTCAGACCCTGCTGAATGTTTATTAAAAATCATCAGTATATGGGACTAGTTTTAAAGATGTAGCACAGAACACATGAAGTCAATTCAACTACAGGACCAAATAAACGCAAAGATAAAATAAAATAAAAATACCATTTACGAATCATGTGTACTTCAATTGATTTTAAAAAGTTAAACTTGTGAATCTTTTTTAATTAAAAAATCATCTATTCTAATTTCCAAACATATATTATGTGGGCAATATTCTCATTAGACATCACACTATACTCAACTATTCAGTCAAGCATGTTAGGTTCATATAATCTAATTATTAAGTATTTTTTAAGATCATAATGTTTGGACATGACTGTATGTTCTCCTGACATGTTGTCCATATTCTGTTTGGCAGCTGTACTGTGAGCTCTTCCTGAATTTACATGTATTATTGCCCATGGTTGGACTGTGGCTAATGTAGCATTAACTGCTGTCCGGCCATACAAGACAGACCGTAAAAAATGTACTTACATCAGGATGATTGATTGAGAGAGAAAGTGGCTCAGTGTTAGACCAAGGATAAATTACATTTGTTGTATAAGAAAGTATAAAAAAGTTACTACAATGTATATTTCATGTCTATGCATGCCAGATTTAGTATTTGTGCATCGAAAGCATTTCCCTACATTTAAAAAATGTATAAGCAAGGATTATCATAGATTGCCTTGCAGCCTCGTGTTTCTGAACTCAAATGGTTGTAAACCACGCTCAGCTACACAGACGCTGTTGGGCCCTTGAGCAAGACCCTTAACCATGTGCTCCAGTGGTACCTTAAGATGGCTGACCGTTTAAAAAAATGATGTATATTATCTTTTGAGTAAATTAAAACGTTCAACACACTTATGATTAAGTTTTTATATTGCATTAGCAGATAAGAGGTATAAATACCCTTTGTATTTAACACTACACAATTACATTAACAGGACGGTTGTAGCTCAGAGGCTAAAGAAGGGACTAGTAAGCAGAACATTTAGTTACTATAAGTAATACAATGTGATATAAACACCATATACGTATTACTATTACTTTATGATTTGTATCTATGTAAATAGTGGAATACAGGGCTGTAATTATGTGTCCTACTATGTGTTTTATGACAAGAAAAGCGAAGGAGAGGACGGACGATATAGTGAGAGCTATGAGCATGAGAATGTTGGCATTTCTCAAGGAGAACCCAATGACAAGGCTGTCAATGTATTCCCTATTTGAGAGTTATTTTTAGAGCTGCCATCACAGACCTCATGCATATTTCAGTACATCTTTTGTATATTAGGATCTCCACAGACAGGAGCGAGAACTACAACATGACTGCAAGAAATATGGGCTAAATTCCTCTATCTGACAGAGTGTCTTGGCACGACCGCAGATATGTCCACTCTGACTTTCAATCGCTGGTAGGGGAACTGCATTGATTGCATTAGGATACAAAAACAAGGAGATGACATTGACCCTTGTCGCACAAGGGAAACTGCCAGCATCACGCTCTAATTCGTACAGCCTTGATTAATTAATGCACACACTTGCTTTGTCTATTTGCACACAATATACCTTTATCTCTCTTTTAAGTCTCTTTTTTCTTATTGTTCACATATAGAGTCCATATAGAAGGACCGTTGGCCAGTCTGTAGGTTGACTAAACAGGTGAACCATGGTGGCGTAGTGGCCAGAAAGAGAATAGTTAGATGAATGCTGATGGGAGTCACTGGTGCATCCGACTGCAGATATATCACCACCCGGCCTTACGTTATCTCATATAATGCTTCAATTTCCTCCATCTGATTAAATCAAAGTTTATGAAGTTGTCATTGCCTTGCCCATGATGGTGTCATAATTTAACAGTAATGCCTGCATTTGGTGACATCAGCTCCTCCATTGTTTGCTTAGTGAAGACACTGCTGTGCTGCGAATCCCTGCTGTCACAGAGCTCAGCGTCTCAATGTGTTTGTAGAAAAACATGATTCAGAAATGAAGTGTGACTAAGTTAATGTGGCTTTGTAATCTCAGTGTTAATCTGCTCCATTTCTTCATGTACAACAGCATTATCAGTAACAGCTGTTACACTGATGTGAATCCGAAATGCTGTTGCAGACCTGCTAGAATTATAACAAAATCTGACATTGACAACACTAAATCAAGCTTATTCTGTGGACACCTGACCATGCGCTGCAAAACCATGCAAATGTATGTACAGGCTTGAGTATTCTGAACCTTTACAATGCAGGGTATGTAACCACTGCAATCTTAAAATTACACCTTTAAATATGTATCAGGTGACTAAAAATGATCAGAACCTTTGGTAGAGATGGTTGCAGTACAGTTGAGGAACACCGAGACCGGTCTATACAGATGGAAGGATATACAGATGGTGGGTATTTTCACTTCAGTTGGCTTCTGTGAGGTTTGCTGCGTTTTTACATTGGTGCCAGTACATCTCTCTCTCTCTCTCTCTTTCTGTCCCTGCAGATCAATACTTAATTCTGCATCTCCATGGTAACACTGATGTAAGACAGGGATGAATACCGCCTGCTTCTACAAATCATTTCCTTTTAGTAAAGTGAACTGTAATCGAGTACAGTGTGACTCTCTCCTCTGGATGTTCATTATCTTTCTCTGCTTCTCTTCCAGGCTTCCTTTTGCTTTTGCCTTTTAGAACAAGGACCAAGCTGACCCCTCCAAATAGGAGAAAGGTTACCATGGTAACAAGGCTTACCTCAGAAAGAGGGCAGCGCTTGAGAGGGTGGGTGGAGGGGTGTCTGCATGCGCAGGAGGACTAGGAAGGACAGTTACTGAATATAGGACTGCAAATAAATACAAGCATGTAGAGGGTTAATATTCCTTGCACTGTTTCTTACTTCTTCTGTTTGAGGTAAAATCATATGGGACCAAATACTTTGTTTGAATGGTAATTGTATATGGTGGACATTATATTATGGACAGTAGACCATAGCTTGAGTAGTGAGTCTTTCGTTTCTGTATGTCTGACCTTTAAGTTTTAAAATGGCATTTAGACGAATGCTCTTTTCCCTCCGGTGTTCAGGACTAGGTGCTCAGCATGACTGAAATACTGGCACTATGATGGGTAATTTCCTTGATTAGATGAAATGCCTCCATATCAATTTTCTTTATTGTTTCAGCTCCAGAAACAAGGACAGCGGTTTAATTTAAGGCATTAGCATATTAAGGGAAGCTCTTAATGACTTATTATACTTTCAGATTTATGCATTACTAGTCTAAGGCTGTAATGTCCACTTGTATAATAAAATCAAACACCAAATTTGCAGTTCATTTAATTGCATAAGAATGTAACTCAATACTAAAACAAATAGAGCATCAACATGGAAAATAAAGTCATGATTTAATTGTTTTATATAAATATGTCTTTGGAACTGACTAGCATTCATGTATCATTTCCCCACATAAGACTGATCACCATCTACAGGCTCAACAATAAATACATTATTAATCTTTTGAAGACAAGCATCATCCATTTATTTCTGTTGTAGTTTAAATACGCCTTTCAATAAAAGAACAGATTTGTATTACCCTTTGGTAAATGTTTAATCTAAATCAAGATCACGATAGGTGCAGATCCAATCCACTGCAAATACAAAACACATGCGTACACATTATTTTAGTAATGAGAGTAATAAGAGAATATCTAAAGTACCAAAGGGCCATCTCCTAATAGCCAAGGACTGACAATAAGGATCATTCTCGGCTTTTCAAAACCCCCAAATAGAGCGGCTCAGATACTTACACCTTTAAAAGTGTTTGTATAGTAAAATACACTAGCTTGATATTGCTGAGATCAGGAAATCACAACAGTGCTATAGACTGTTCAGAGGTGAGGTGAGAATGGCCAGCAAAACCATTACGATATCATTATTTATCCCAAACCCAGGTACAAAAGAAGGACTGGATCATGAATCAGGAAGAACATCAAGTCAAAAACTGCCAAATAAGGAATGCATACCAAAATGATGAGCTGTGACTCCTAAATACTGAAGCAGCTGAACTAAAGGAAACAATTAGTTGGATTTTGTATACCATAAAACCATATACCATTTTCATACAAACATTTTCAGGCTATTCTGATATTCTATATTCCAAATGGTGTGTAGAGGAATGATGGGACCATTTTGGAACTGTTCTTTAAAAAACGCATGTTCACTTTGGACAGCTAAAACAACAAAAAGTTAATTTGATTTTCTTTTCTGATTTACATCATCAAGAGTATTAAGTTAAGTAATTTAATCTAAACCAATAGTCATCAAATTATTTTTTTGTCCTCCAGCACTGTAGATTCATACAACCACTGATTCTCCTCAGAGTTGCCATGATATACAAATGCATTTATTTTTTCCTTTGAAAGTAATTTCAAAAGACCTCAAAATGGATCCATCACAGATTATTATATGCAGATTAGTTGCAATCATATCAATGGATTGTTTCCACTGATATTCACTATATTGTATCAGAGAACGAGAAAAATGACAAATATGTGAGGTGATCGTTCTGTTATTTTAATAGCGTAATCTCTTCATTAGTTTCATAATACAAACCTCCCTTCTTTCCCCCCAAATGTCATAATACCATCGGCCGATGATAGTCTGCACTATTAAAAGTGGCAAATCGAGTGGTGAAATCTGACCAGTATGATTTCCTCTAGCTTTAAGGCTGTTACAGGGCAATGAATCAAAGCTATTGGTCATGTATCTCTCCCTGTGCAATCGCTTAGTTTTATAGGGGCAGACTCAAAGCTGTCAAACACTTTCTAATGGCCAGTGATGTTTATTAAGGAAGAGTAATGATTGTGTTATAGAGTGGTTTAATATATTAGTTTCGCCTCTTTCTCAACAGGGTGTTACACACAACGAAATACACATATAAAAGACACGGCTTAAAAAAAGGAATTTAATATTGGTTTACATTTGTTTTCTATTTGAAAACAGATTTGCTAATTATTTCTAACATTCTCATAAATAATGGATTTGCTATTATGTGATTTGCTTTAATTTTGATTTTGCTTAGATCCTGAAACTAAATTTAGGATTTTTAATTTAGAAATTTTAAAGCATAGAAGTCATTATAAAGACTGCATTAAGTTTATTAACAGACTGGCTTCCTATAGAAATTTGATAAATGGTTCACATATCTTTAAAATAGACCTCCATAGATTAGCATACCATACTAAGGCAATTTGTTAAAGTTTGAGTAAAAAGAACTACACACAATAATGTTTGCTCTTTTCTCAATATAAAAAAATAGAAACATCCTTCAATACTTTTTGAACTTATTGTATGTGAATAGTTTGTTATAAAGAATTATATAAAATAAAAGTGAAGCTGGTCTGAGATCTATTTCGTATAAACTCCCTGATCAAATCTGTATGGAGATGTGTGCAAGGCTGCCAGCTGCCTGGCATTGATTTATGGCTGTGTGTGTGTACTGTCAGGCCAGGATTAGGTTATGTCAGAGCCATCGCTGTGTGTTTACCCAGCGGTCAGTCTGTGCTGTGTGGTGCAGTGGCATTAGTTTCACCTGCCACTCTCCCTGGCTTTATCAAAGCAGCACTTAGCGGGATGGTAGGAAGGTCAACAATACTTATTGTGTTAGCAAGACAAACTCAGCCTGATTTGTGGAAAAACGGATTTCCTTTAACCTCCAAGAAACAATGCAAAAAATGAAGAAAAAAAAAGAATTGTGTGAAAGTGTATAGGAGTAGTCCAAAAGTATGCAGTTAAAAACACACAGTTAGAGACACATCGAGTAACTCACGTGTACAATAAGAAGGTGTCCATAACTTTGGATAATATTGTTTTCACTACTAAGTGAAATTCCAAAGGTATGTCAACTTTTATACTCAATAAAAGAGACTCAAGCTACCCCAGTGAAGGTTTGGAGCTTATCCTTGTAATTCTCTTTACCATAATAATTAACAAAGATCTAAAAGTAGAACATGTGTTTCTGAACAGTGACCCTTAGAAAGGTCAGCAGTGCCAGCGTCCTTGTTCCAGCACCTTCTTAATGAGCATTTGTACATCCCGGGGGAAACAGCAGTAATTGATCATCACTAAGTCAGTGATGTCTGTTACCTGCTCATTTGGTCATTTGTGCACGCAGGAAGTGCAAACCACTAAAGACTTTAGGTAAAACCTGTCCTGGTCATTGGAGAACTGTTTTTCTGTAACACCACAATAAATTGTCAATTTCAACGAACATGGTTGTTTTGTAAGATTTATTGTCAATTGTTTAAGCAAGTTTAGTTCTCATTCAATGCTCAACAAGAGTCATATTTACAATAATATGACTTCGTAGGAGTCCAGGTTTCTGGATCAGTATTGATTTGGGTCAAAGTCAGATTAGTTACATTTTTTAAATGTTGTTTATTTAAATTTTCTTTGTTTTAAGTCCAATGCCATGAGGAGATGATTGGTATCTGGCGTAAAAACATCATACAAGATCATACAATGTGGCAACCTAGTGAGGCTGCGTTACTATTACACCCAAGTGCTATTTATATTTAGTTTGTACTTTGTGTGCAATAATTTCTTCTGGAGTGGAATACTATAGCTAGAAAAAATACTTCCAGTCACTTGAATATGAAAGTCTTGCAGTTAAATATAGTTTTATGAAGCAACACAATGCATTTTATTCCTGGTCATAGCTTTATGTGTGTTGAGTGGTCAGAGTGAGGTACAGATCTGACCAGTCATGACTGTTGAGGGGTACCATGGTCAGTAATCACTGTCTGCATTTATAGAGGATGTGTTGCTGTACTGTGTGTTAAATTAGTACCTGGTGTAATGTAAGGCTTAAGTTATAACCCAGTTTAACAGCACCTCTGCTTCCAGTACAGCCTGTACAGCACATTTATTATGTTTCACTTCAAATATGCCCTTGCTGGCAGTCGGTGCTGCAAAGGTCGTGTGTATGAGTATGAAAACTCTCTTGACTTACTTTTCACTTGATTATTTCAATTAATTAAAAACCCACGGTCAGTTAATGCATTAACCATAAAATGAAAAAAGTGTATATTGGTTAAACACTCTTTTAGAAGCAAATCAAAGTCCCAGTAGCATGATACAGCAATGTAAGTGCACATACAATAGAAAAAAAAACTACGATTTAATTCCACGATTAGTTCAAACTTGTACTATAAGGACTGTGTGTAAGAAAGCTGAGAAAGTTGAATATAAATATGTTTAATATCTTTATAGTTGTGGGGTCTTAGTGTAACATGGCTTTAGGGATCCAGTCTGACCGGAGGCCTGATGTAGCTTTACTATTTGCTTGCCCTTTAGGTTTGCTTATATTCCTAAATCGATCAGCCTGCTTTCACTTTGTTAACATACATTGTGTGTGTGCGTGTGTGTGTGTGTGTTTATGCATGTATATTTGTGAGGGTCTTGTGTCTTGCCACAGCAGGTTCCAGATGTGTCTGCTGTCATGTGACACGGTCTCATTACAGCAGCTCTGTGCTGTGAGGTGTGTTATTTTTACCCAGCCTGCACCTGGTTGTGCCTCCAGCCTGGCTGCGCTCAGCCTCGCCATCCCTCGGCACCGTCTGATATCTGTTCCTACACATAGTATAGTCTGCTTTTTCCTGCCATTACAGCATTGACTAAAATCTATTTCACAATCAGGAGAATTATTTTGGTCTCACTCTCCTCTTCACTGTAATTTTCAGAACAGACAGATAAAGCTGCGTTCGTGTTGCATTGGGTACATATTAGAGAGGGTGTCGGATGGGAATTGGATTATCTTGTGTCTTTTTACCCATGCCCCTTAAAATCATTTGTAAACTCCCTTGTGTAATTATGAACACCTATGATTAATTATCCTATAAAATTAGCCTCAGTCTCGGGCTTCATTTTCACTGCTACGAATATTAATTAATGTTAACTCGCTCTCATACAGCTTCATCTTCTGCTCGCTTGTTCTTTTTTATTCATCTTTTCTAAATCACGTCTTTTATTCATCAAGGATTTGAAAAATTATCCCTTGCTTGTGCATGGCATGAATGTGATTCCTAAAAATATGTATGTGGAATTAAAAGATAATTGACAAATACTATTTATGCGAGGTTATGTCAGGACAAGCACTTATTTAAATAATGTTTCATGTTTTAGTTTCGTATCAAAATTAGATGTTTTAGTTCTGTGTTTATACAAAAAAGTCACCAACCAGCCACTTAAGGTTCATCTTACAAAAAATTCTAAAATATATATAAGTTATTGTGTTTAAGCACGTAGTGCATGGAGAAACATCTCTGACAACACACACACACACACACACACGCACGCACGCACACGCACGCACGCACGCACACACGCACACAAAGCAATTTCTTTAATTCTATAAATTACAATAGAAAATAACAACAATGTTCATTTTATTCAGAAAGTAGTCTCATTTCTTTTCAGAGCAGTAATTATTTAGTATTATCACCTCATTATGAACCCTAAATTGTCAATATCCAAATATTTTAAAAAGTTTGTTGCAGGAATGGAATGCTCAAATAGATGTAATAAATGAACAAATTAAATTAGTTTTATACTGTCTGCAACCAAATAAAAGACAAAGTAAATGTAAGGAATACTTTTTTATTTTCCTTGCATTTTTAACAAAAGCCTAACTTTATTTATTGATTGTAGTAATAATCATATCACAATGTAGACGCGTTTAAAAAGAAATACAGCAGTAAAAGCTGTATGAGTGTAGGCTCTTATAAATTAGAGTTAGAGATGCTTTTCCACATATATATTTAGTATATGGAATCAAGTCAAGCATGTATTTAATAAGATTATGAAATTTGGACATAATCGTTTCTCTATAGTAACAATACTTAATGTCTCTTGGCCTTATACATTCTGCTCTGGTAATATTATATATTAAATAATAAATAAATTATAAAAGAATGTAAATAAATTAAAAGCAAATTACAATACACTTAAACTCTTAATATAGCCACAGTAAAATCATGTCTTTATGTTCGGTTTATGCAATTTAACGTGACAACTGACATTCATGATGTAACTTTCATAGGCTTATATGCTAATTTTAACTGTTTCTAAGCTATCAATACAGTGCGGTATAAATGCCAAACTATAAAAATATAATGAGCATTTTCCTCTGGGGCTAACGGCAAAGCCCATTGATCTGAGATATATTTGTGGAGCAGGCTGTTCCTGGACAATCCCTACTGAATTCAACTACGAGGACAGCAGCATCTTTATTAGCCAATAGGTTTAAAATTTATGTACTGCAAATAGCTCGGTTGGAGCATGTGGGAGCAAATCACCTCTGTACATGAGTAAAGTAAAATGAATGTATTGCATTGGCCTTATACAAATGCATCATAAAGGAGCTGGCACTTGCATGGAGATGAATATTGACGAGCTGCAGGAGATCTATGGATGCAAACGCCGACCTCTTTCTGTGCCCGCACTGCAGTCTGTGGAAACACAGGGTGTCGGTGTCACTTCCTGTTTTGACAGCGCCTCTGTGCTGGTGCGCTTGGCTGCCCTCCATGGAGGAAATGTGGCTGCAATCGAAGCCTTACCTTGAGCTCAAACACGTAATTGCCAGAGATTTCAGATAATATTGATCTTTTTGTAAAAAGAACCTGAAAAAGAATGAGCCAGTAAAAAGTAAAACCCATGCAATTAATTTAATTACACACCATTAAACTGCCCCAGGGTTTCCCCCTTGCCCTTCATTACATAGGTTATTTATGCCAGTCCACAAAAAATGTACTTGCACAATATCTAAATCTTTCTGTGACCATTAGATTTTTTCTAGCTTATATTCATTCGTTCATTTATTCACTGTCTGTTTTACTACAGGTTTATCCTGGTCCAGGACACAATGGATCTGATTCATTGGCTGATAGACAGGAAACACCTCAGATAGGTTGCCTGTTTATCACATGGTAAAAAAACACATTTAAGATTTACTTCCTTTGGCATTGATGCATGTCTTTGGACTTTTTAGAAGCACGCTGAACACATCCACATAGTCACATAGGAGAACCTGTCACACACCTACACACAAAGAAGGGAATTTGTCCGCAATAAATATAATTTGACCAAAAGTATTTAGATACCTTGTTAAAAATCCCAGAAAACAGAACAGCTCCTGTGTGATTTTTTTCAGCCATAAAACAGTGGAATGTCTGTGGGAATTTATGACCATTCACTAAAAAGAACAGAACTTCTATGGCTCTGAAATTATGCTTGTCAAGAAAGCCTCCATTGATGTTCCAGTTCATTTCAAAGCCGTTCAGTATGGCCGAGGTCAGGGTGTTTCTTTAAATCGAGCTTTTCCTCTTGCACAGAGAGTCATGGAACAGGAAAGGATCATCCCTAAACTGTTAGTGCAAACTGTGTATTAAATAACTTTATTTAGCTAAAATAGCTTTGAGTGCGAATCAAAAATACATATTTATTCATGCCGGGGTGACAATATAACACCCAGAGGAAAGCAGCTGTGTTTATTTGAGTATATTTGGGTGTGTGTATTGTTAAACAGCTGTGTTTTCAGGTCAGCTAGGTAAAAGTGTTTTAGCTGCAGGGACTCACCACATGGCTGCATCTGTGATCAACTTTTCATCCCAGAAATCCAAAACATTGCACTATGAGTTATTATAGTGGTTATAGCAAGTTTACATGGCATACAACTCCAGCAACTCTTAAGCCTCAGAATAACAAACAAAAGTAAGAAAAGTCTTGTGAAAGTGGTTAAACACTGACAGCATTATAGTTATGCTGCAACAATCAATGGATGTTTTCTTTGGTTTAGCACATTTTCTAATAAACATGCCACCAAACAACTGTACTGAATCCAGATCCAACATCCAAAAAAGGTTTTTGCAAAGGGGCAAGAACGTATACGTTCAAAGAAACCAGGCTTAGCAGGGACCCCATGCTTCCTACACCCAGACTGTAAGCAAAACAAAAACAACAATTTACACTATTTAATATGCTTATACGTTTTCTCATCATAAGGTAGTGATACAATTTGCAGCAAGTCAGTAAGACGATGCTTTAATGCCAGGATTTAAAATGTTAAGAAATTGGCTTAATAGTATTATTCTAACCAATTTTTTATTGAGTTATTTAAAATCCAGGTAGTTTTCAACTAGAACATATAACACTTACACAATGGTTTGAAAAATAAGATTATCAAATGTAAATTGTAATGAAGTGGTTTATTAAGTAGCAAATTAAGTAATGATTACTTTAATAATTAGTCTTCATTATTGGCTTTAGGATGATTTGTGCAGTAACGTTGTGAGATTAGTGCTTTGTCAGACATAATGATTTGTTTTTTTGCATTGATAGTTTCATAAATCATGCCGAACTGCTACAATTAAATGCTCTAGCCTATTAGACAAACAAACAGACACTAAAAAAAATAATCAAATTCTGATTGACTGATGTGAATATTACCTGTACTCAGATTGGGCAGATGCGAAGGAAGCTATAATATTTGTTGTGAACACTATGATGAGATGTTGGTTTATATTTCATCAGACCAGTGTAGCATTTCTAGTTAACTTTATGAGCAAGCTCCTTATTAACGTAACACTTCTCTTTCTCTTCCTATCTAATAATCCAACAACTTTAAAAATGGTGATCAATGGCAGCAAGCAGAGACAGATGAGAACTCTGTCACCACAGAGACATTGCCAATTTATCTCTTTAATGCATCTCAGTGGGGTTCCCTCCAAAGGAATAAGATTGCTGAAGACTCCAGCGCAGCGATTTGTGCGAGTCGTATGTACACTACCAAGAAAGAGCCAATGAAGTTACTGCATATTTAACATTCTCAACACAACACAGCCGAAGGTGGAGGCTTATAAGCCTAGTGATGTACGTGTATGTGTGGGCAATAAAAATGCTAAAAGACCTTCCAACTTTGCTTTTGGTTAAAGAGCTCTTTGAGCCACAGAGCTACTATGACTTTCTAACAGCATCATTTTGTTTATTCTCTCTCTTTTATTCCGTCGTTTTCCCTCCTACTCTTTCTCTCATGCTTCACTTACTATATTCCGCCATAACAATGTAAAACAATTATTCATTTATCATAACGGATGAACGCAATTTAACATGTTTGCACAGGCAACTCGTCTTGTATACTGAATATTCCGTCTCAATTGAAAACATGCATTACACAATTTTTGCTGCTATATTATTAAATTCATCATTGCTATCTGATTTATTTTACCAAAGTCTTTTAAAGTTCGACTCAGCAAACAAAAACATGACAAAAAAAAGGAAAAATACAAGAGAAAAAAGACACACACATCCCCCAGTCGGAAAGGTAATTGTTTTTTTTACTGGGCCAAGGTCAAATTTAGCTCATAAAGTGTTTTGTTTGATGGCCTGCATTTGCCTCAATAGAAGTGGGAAGGCCGGGCTGATTACACCATAAAAGGGGGAGCTGGTGACCCTGGGCTTGGCACACAGCATTGTTGTGAATCGAAGTTTAGGACTGGCATGTCTGTTATTGGTTGACAAGAAGCTATAGCAGGAGAGGCTGAAATTCAAGTTTAAGCCATTTGAATTATTCTTCTTTATACTGATGTGACTCTTTACAACAGATGCAATTATTATATTAGAAACCAAATAAAGTATTATTTCTATATATAATAATTAACTTAGTAAATCGGCTGTTAGTTTAAGCTCTATCACCTCTGACCTTTGAGCAGGACAGGTTACCCTCAGTTGCTTGCATTTTGTTTGTAGAGTTGAACTCAAAGCAAAAGTTTTGCTTAATGTTTCATTATATACTAAGTATATATTTGCTGTGTTCTCTGTGACTAATGAAAAAAATTACGGACAAGGCAAAGCAAGTGTTTTTGTATAGCACATTTCATACACAGTGACATTGAACAATTTAAAAGCAGTGAAAAGTTGAATCATAAAATCATTACTGACATCTAGAACCTCAGAAAGGATTGCTGCAAACATAATTACAATTTAAAATACGTTGAATAAAGCATAGAGTCCTTAAAATATATAATTATAAAATAATCACAACAAAATAAAATAAAACAATTACCTTCAGTGCGTTTTTGTATTTTATTAGTATGACTAATAGCTGGATCATATTTCGATGTACACATTATAAGCAAGAAATGAAAAAAAAAGTAAATTGCACAAAATTATGTTGGCTCTTGTCTAAAAATAAGGATAACCACTCATACTATGCTGTGAGTAAAGAATTATAGTATAACTAACATATACCTGTATCTCTCTCATTTATATGTGCGTATATAGTACAATAGTATATAATCTATAGCTATGCTGGAGAGAAGGAAGGAAGGAAGGAAGGTTGAATTCTCAAAAGGTATGTTTGAAATTAGCCTAACTGACTTTAAAGTCACTTTTCATGACTTGTTTTAACCCATTTTGTTAATATTTCTGTTATTTAGTAGACACTTTTATTTAAATGCTCGTCTGGTCTTTAACCAACCTAAACACTGTCACATCACCCCACTGCTGCGTTCTCTTCACTGGCTTCCTGTAGCTGCACGTAT
>JAOUQU010000036.1:3355402-3368535 GCA_028566735.1 Ammoglanis amapaensis | reverse complement strand
ACACACACACACACACACACGCACGCACACACACACACACACACACACACACACACACACACACACACACACACACATGCATACACACATGCCAAACCATTCAGAAAATTACACTGCAGAATGACCCGATCAATCGAGGCACAGGCAGAAAATTTGAATTTTAATAGAAAACGAGGGTATTTTTAATTAAATGGGTACAAATTAAAAGACTAAGGGTGGTCACTGTTTTAATTCCTTCATTATCATAATGGTAGTACAACGGGTAAGGGGGACCTTCAATACAGAAGCTTTTAAATACAGTGAACTATCTGCAAAAATGAAAACTTGAGGTGACACACAGAGAGAACGATAAACTGGGCTCTCTTAGAGATTTAAGGCACCTTAAAGCTTGACCCGCACAGTAATCAAGTCCAGTAAGAAGGTTCCTTGTCAGAAAATAGATATTTATAATTGTTGATTAAAGAATCAAAGCTAATCAATTCACAATCATGCTGAATATCTAATTAATATGAGGTATGTATATGAATCGTCTTCTTTCATATGCTCCCATTTAAGGTCGCCACAGAGAATCATGATCATGATTACTGATATGGCATTGTTTTTACACCGGATGTCCTTCCTGACATTACCCTCTCTATTTATCTGTGTATGAGACTAAACACTAAAGTTCACTGGTGTATCCTTTCTAATAGCACTGATAGGTCAATCCTGTGTCTCCAATTAACCTATTTTAACATGTGTTTTTTTATTGGGGCTCTAGAATGAAAATCACACAAATGTAGGGAGAACATGCAAACTCCACACATAAAGGATCAGGAACATTTCACCAAGGGGCCGAACCAAGCTGTTAGGTGTCAGTGCTACACACCGAGTGACTGCATTCTGAATATAAACATGAGGTAAAAAATGTTATCATTTGCTCTTGTGCTTACAATAAATGAATGAAAATATAAATTAAGAAAAGTGTGTATCAAACACACTCACTCACTCATTTACTCACTCAGTTACTAATTTTCATAACTGCATATCCAATCATGGTTGCAGGGGGTGCTGATGACTGTACCAGCTTTTTAATGATTTGGCACACCCTTGATGCAACACACACACACACACACACACACACACACACACACACACACACACACACACACACACACACACACACACACACAAATACACACAAATACACACACACACCTACAGGGCAATTCAATTAACCTGACTGGGGAGGTATCCCACATGAACACATTGAAAGCATGCAAACTCCTCTAAGAAAGGACCTCGACCACCCCGCCTAGGGATCAAACCCGGCACCATATTGGTGTGAAGCTGTCCTTGTATTAAACAAAGAAACATAGACCATACTACTATGTCTTCCTATACACTACTAAGGAAAACTTTTATTAATTTCATATTTTCTTCATTTTCTAAAACTCCAAGTGCTCTGAATCCACCACAACCCTGACCAGGATGCTTCAGCAAATGAAGATGAATGAATAAATAAACACTACTAATTATCATAGCTACCTAAGACATATCAATTAGGGGAATATGGTTTGTGTGTAATTCGTTTTATTTAATTTTATGTGTTTGATTATCTCTGGAGTGGCAGGTGATAAATAACACGCTCCATTATGATTAATACCGCTCACCAGACAAACAAACACGAATATAGCAACACAACCAAAAGACAAGCAGGAGATAATTGTTGTGGATACCATGGAAACTAAATGTGAAAGATGAATGTGAGCGGGGAAAGAGGCTGGAACCTGACTGGAGCATCCCAAGGTCCTGTAACCCTCCCCTTCCTTCTGCCAGTGTATGTCCACTGAGAGTTCATTACATCCCGCTACACTTACACAGCCCTTTCTTATCATTTATTGCTTATTTAAACTCTCTCTGTCTTTCTCTCTCTATATCTGTCTCTGTGTCTCACTCTCTCACACAAACAAAGAATTATAGCACTACAAAGCACTTTTCAGATAAAGCACATTTATAGCAAACATACATTAGTGTTGCTGAAAATCTGTCTGTTTCATTATTGTGTTCATTTATTTATTTAGCTTGCATTGCACATTCCCCACTTATTTTATTATTGTTACATGTTAAGGACTATCACCTAGACACACTTCACCCAGGCCAAATTCATCATAGTCTTTTTTCTTCCGTTGCCACCCAATCTCCCCCTCTTTCAACTGGCCAAGACCATCCGCCGGATGACTGATGGAAGCTATTGTGGCCAGTCCTAGTTTTGCTCTGTCCCTGAAGTCTGGTCCAGTGAGTGACCTCTGCAGGGTTGAGCCATTGGTCAGTCGGGCCGGTAATGACTTCACAGCTTATGGGTAAATATGAGGGATTGGTAATTGAGCCAAGTGTCTTAGTAGGCTCTCGGAGACCCACAGGCCAGGCTTTGTGCTGTGGGCAGCCCAGACTAGTGTCACGAAGAGGGCAATGTTGTGGCAGCATGACCTGCTGGAGCCTTTGGGGTTAAGTAGTGTCAGGATACAAACATGGCAAGACTTGCCTGTAGGCTAGCCCTGAACTCCAAACTTTAAACCTAGAGCTAGTTCCAGAAGTTCGTTTGTAGGTGGAGATCACTTGAGAAACCTTGATCACTAGCTACAGAATTGTATATTGCTAATTGGGATCAAAAGTTAATCTACTCGTGACTACTTGTGATGCAGCACAGGATTGAGGATGATAGTCAAAAAGAACTTGCTCCATGAAGTAAATTAAACACATTAGTAAATCAAATTATAATAGTTTTTATTATAATAAAAATAAATTATAATAATTAAATTATCTGTTGGACTGGACCTCAGGGGCTAGTCTTTGCTTCCCATTTACATCATTGAGTCTTGGCTACCCATAACTCATTTCAGTTTACCAGTTGCCAACCCTTACCCAGTTGCAGTAACAATATATAGAGAAAAAAACCATCCATCCCTTATCTAGTGTTATTGCCGTTTAATCCTATTTACCCTAAAAATCTGTGTCAGAATACAGAAACATATTTTTTGTGCAGTCAGAGATTTCAGGTTGCAGGTGTTAAAAATCTACATTTGATTAAACTGAAAAAAGAAATAACATTTCCTAAGACAAAAATTTGAATGATGATGTTTGTTGTGGAAAAAATAGGAACAAATGTATTTATAAAATTCTGAAGAGAAAGCAAGTGCATGCATAACATTTATATTTTCAGCATGTAAAAGATGCTTTAATCCAATGCCTTAAACAATTCAGGTTTAAGAGCCATGCACAAGGGTTCTGCAGCAGCAACCAGACACTGGTGAGGTTTGAACCAGGGACTTTCTAGTTACTAGTCCAGTACCTTAACCATTCTAGATTCTTTGTTGTGTATCATAGCAAATACAATTCCTGTATTAGCAGAACAGGCAGGACATAACTGCCAGACTCAGACTGAAAGAGAAACAATGCACAATGTAACCTGTGCTCTTTTGACCCCAGCTTGGTTCACCCTCATTTGTCTGCATTGAAGCACTTTGTGATGATGATGTCCAATCACTCAGTGCTTCAGGCTTGCTGGTTGTAGTAATGGTTGACCCTGGCTTGGCTGTTTTCGATGAAAAACACGAGGGTTAAATCTGAGAGGGAAATTTTCCACTGCTGCATCACTGACAAAATCCAGGGATGCTATGGAGCCATGTGACTCATTTTAACCTTTGTGAATTCGATCTTTAGTTAAACATCTGGTTTTCAGGTAGAGTCGCTACTTTGAATGTCAGTTCAATCACTGAAGCAGTTTACAGTAGTGGATTTGAAACAAAGGAGGAAAAGGTGTGGAAGGATTGTGCCCTGCCTTGTGTGAGCAGTGATGGGTTAAGTGAGAAACCTAATGGAGAGTTCTCTGGGTGCGGCGGTGGAGGCCACATCAGCTGCTGGCATTTTTGTAACTACATTAAACAAACCCTCAGAAGGCCGCAATGATGCATGCAATCTTAATTTTTATTACCGCAATTTATTATACACTCCCCCAGCTAATGACAGATCCAACTGTCATTAACAGATTAATTATAATTTCCCCCTGTGTGAGCACTCAGACTGTGAGGGAATGTACACACAGCGAAAGTGAGGGTGTCAGTGTGTGCGTAAGTGTGTGCAGGTTGCAGCTACGATGACAACGTCTAAACCAAGGTTTGGCAAATACACTGCCTCAGAGCTAATAGTTAATAGTAGCTAAAATGCAGTCTAATTAAAATACTTAGCAAACATAAAATAGTGAATAGTTTATTTTTGCTCTGGGTTTCTTTTTAGTGTAAATAAAACCAGGCTCTGAGCAAACAGTTCCCTGTTTAACCCTTGTGGTTACTTTTGTCATTGTGCGTGAAACATTTTAGATTTAAACCACACTGAAACATTTTTAGTTCCTGAGGACAAATGCGTTTTGGTTGAGGACCTGCTTATAATCACTGTGGTCAATCTTATAATACAATTTAAAATGAGCAATAATAAGTAATAAGATTTTATTTAGCTTCATCCATGAAATCATATACATGGGTAAAATTGATCACTTCTTCTGCTGCCTTCATTAAATGTAAGTTATCCATGTGTGTGTTTAACCACAAAATGTATCAGTTAAACCAAAACATCTTCAAAGAACCAATATCATATTGATTCTGTATAAAGCATAAAAAACAAACATCCCAAATGTATTTTGTATTATTTATCCTGGTGAAATTTGCTTTCCTGGAGTCACTAGACACAACAAAATAAAACACCTGAATGGGACAATAATCCATCGTATGCTTTGGCCCATCTATCTCTTAAACAACAATAACTAAAGGTTAACCAAAAATGACATTTATTTCATGTCATACCATAACAAGCACATATAAGTGAAATTAATTTAGCACTTTGTGCTATACTGTATAGTCTAATTTACCGCTGTAGAACATATTTAATCTTGTAGAACTTTCTATTGAGTTTTACATATGATACATCTTTTTCACACCTAGGTTAGCTCTCTCTCTCTCTCTCTCTCTCTCTCTCTCTCTCTCTCTCTCTCTCTCTCTCTCTCACACTCTCTTTCTTTGTCTTGTTTTAACCCCATATAGGCTCTTTTAGAGCTGAAATGGATCCCCTTTGCCCCGACTTTGCCTTTGTGGGCTGAGTGGAACAAACAGGATGCTCTTGACAGAGCTATCGAAGAGCATATATGACTTGAGATGTGTCCTCTGCCTCACCTACTGTAGAGCCCATAGCTTCAATAACTGACCCACCATGACCCCAACACTCTGTGGATGGGAAGCAGAGCTCCCTCTGCTACATAGCATCTATCTAAACCTTCATCATCATACAATGCAGCACACACTCCAACCACTCTCTGAAAGAAAGATCAAATTCTGCACCGAGTGCTATAAATCAACAACAGCTACACAATGTTCTGCCAAGCTTGAACTACTTTACTTTGTTTTCAATGGGGTGCATTTACATGTATTCACATGATCACATTATTAAATTTTATTATGGCATTAATAAATGAATTAGCATAGTTTCCTATACATGTCGACAGTGATATCATTATATGGAGTATTGAATTGCCAAAGTTATCATAAATTTACATATACTGACATCTCACAAATCAGGTATTAACAACATAGTTTATGACAACTGCAGTTGATTACAGGTTGTAAAATGTCACAGGAAACATAAAAACCGGTCCGGTAAGATAAAGATTTCAACTGCGGCTAGGTAGGTAGTAAAGTCAACAGATCATTTACTTGATACTTATAGTAATTCTTTCTGTAAATCATTATTGAATGCTTGATACTAATCAGTATAACCCTAAGTGGAGCTGTGTTTGTTATAAGTTTGTGTACTGATGAAATTATGTAAAAAGTTTGTTTGTTGTTTTTATAGACTGAATAAGAAGGTGGTGACATGAGTTTGGGAAACAAATTGACTTTTTATTATTTTCTTGAGGTTTAAATAAAATATGTTAGTAAACTAAGGGTAACAAGAGGGTTAAAATGAAAGCAAGTTAGGAGAGAATGCAGAAAGGAAACTCAATATGCCTGAAGGTTTTAAAAATAGTAGGAATAGAAACTGAGTAAAGGCCGGAAGAAAAGAGAGCAGGAGAACACCTGTGTGGAAGAGGCTCTGGGGAACCTGAGGAACATCAAGCAAGAAATTCGGCCATATCTCAGACGCTTCTGCAGCGCCTCAGGCTCTTTCCTTATGCTGAGCTTGAGCTCCCACAATGAGCAATGCTCTCTCAGGTCACCAAAAGCCAGACACACACTGGGAGGCTTGCTGCATACACAGAATCTTAGAACACATTTTATTAGGATTTATAAAGCACAGAGGTGACCTGCTGTCAATGCCATTATACCAGTCTGTTACTATTAAAGAGAGTTTACCAAAACAATTGTTACAGTTTTACATTCGTATTGCTTTATGATTTCAGAAATACATCTGCCTTTTTCTCCATGCAGGCGCATGTACTGTTTGAATATGTGCATCCTGTTGAACACGCTTGATTAGAGGAGCTTGGAGAATAAGCGCATTATGAAATATTAAATAGGAGCGTATGGCAGAGCAATAAAAGGCCAGTGAGAGAATGTGACAGGTTAAGGTAGAGGATATATGTGCTGCTCACCCTAAATGAACACACTGAAACTAATACTGCTGAGCTTCATGTTTCATTTATGTGGCCACACTCGCTACGAGAGGAAGGGGAGAGAAAGGAGGGTTCATTAAAGATTAATTAAGACAAATGCATGGACAACATTCACCTCCAGCTGCTTCACTGATCTCAACACAATGGGTACACATACAAAAACACCGGCCTTAGTGCATTCTTTTTTGGAAAGGTACTAAAAAATGTGCTAAAGCCAACAATGGTGACCTTCATGAAAACAACTCTCTGAGATAGAAGATAAATCCGAAAATCCACAGAGGAAGGATTGAAATTAGTGCATTATTCTATGCTTTAAAGAAACAGCAGGAACAACAATCAGACATTAATCACTAGTTGCAGTGAAACCAGAGACAGTAGACGATGATGCTAGACCAAAACCGACCTCAAACATCCAAACGTGAACCAATTTTCTACGGTTCCATGGGACTGAATATACCCTGATGTAAAACCCGGAGAAAACAATACACACCTTCAGTGAGCTGTAAATATTTTCATACCATCCAGAGTTTCTGTTTTGTCCTTGAACAAGTCTCACTTTTATTTTTATGAAATTAAGTAGTCACTTTTATTTAAATGGAGTTATAGACTTAAGTTAATACCAAAAAGATCACTTCAGGCTAATGACCTTGCTATGGGCCATGGCCAAAAAAATGGCAACTTAACATTATAGTAAGTTCCCAGTGAAATGTACTTTGCATTTAGGAAACACAGCTGACCATGACTCTTGTTGAAGATATGTTGCTGAAGATTAATGACAAAATTAATTTTTTTGTTTCACCTTGGTCACACATATTTGTCAAGGTGATACAAACAGTAAATTTCTATTGTGATTTTCTCGTTAATAACCTTTTCTGCTCTGTTAAAAGAACATAGTTGTGTTCCCTCTGTCGGCAGCAAAGAATTCGCAGTGCACACTCCCTAGTGTTGCTGCAAGCAAAAATCAGGCAGCCAAAACCAAAGAATCAACGCATTGCTTCATCCTGCAATATCCCTTACACTTGAGAAAGAGGGTGCAAGCCTGAAAGAGACAGACTGACCTTACTGTAGGCAGAGAAATACCCCTGAGTAAAACTCTACTTAATCAGGCTTTAATCAGATCAATAGCACGGGCTGTGTGGGCTACAGCGCTGCTTTTAGAGCAAAGGCACTTACAGAGATAAAGGGCCGCGCTAATATCTTCTGCAACTGAAAGATTGCCGAGAAAACTGAGCTCTGTTATCCCTCTCCAGACAAGCTCCAAATATCAAATCCTGTCATCTCACATAATCCTTCTATAAGAAAACTATCGGTGATGTTTTGAGCTGTAGTCTTTTCATTCTTTGGACTAAAGAAGCATTTTAGCTTTTGTAATAAATGCAGGACTTGAGGGTAGGGATGTGGGCTGTTATTATACAGCTTTGGACACAAATTGTGGGATCGATTTGTGGTGCAGAATGCCAAGAGTGATTGATGAAGTGCTGGAACTGCTCACACATATCTCCGAGTCTCAAATACTCGCTCCAGTACATAAACTACTGCACATAGCTAACTATGACAGTCCACACATTTATTGCTGCTACTCTACATTCTTGGAAGATGTAGAAAAATGGAGAGAGCAAGAGAGTCAGTATTTTCTTGATTCATACGGCTTACATTGTCGCTGTTGCATTTGGAAATGGATCACGTTTATTCAAGTATACTCCTTTTAGCACTGGATTTGGATATTGATTTATTTTAAGCATCATACTGTATCTACGTAGATGCTTGTGTACAAAGCTGGTCTGATTCCAAAGAGTGGGAGAAGGTTTTAAATTTGGCACAGGGGGGAGTAAATGCAGTTCAAAGCTGTGTGAATGTTTAGGCAATGGTATAATGAAATCCATTGTGGTGGTAGTGCCTTAATGCTGACAGAAATTAAATGGTGTCCAAGGTACTTTTTGTGTAGTAACACACGGTCTGAAACAGTATTGCCACTGGTTTACAGCTTGGCCCCAGACACACAGTCCCTTTTCAGTTTGTACTGAGAAATAAGACTGCACATTCTCTTTGTCTTCAGAAAATCTTTAACTATCCCATTTAACTCAAGACAAAGAGTTTTCTGTCTGAGTTTTTGTTATATTATATATCTAATTTAATGGCTTTGTACTCTTGTTTTGGATCTACGTAACTTGTTTCATATGAAACAGTGTTGTAGAGATGAAGTCTAAAACTGTTACATGTTTATAACTTTACCTTGTTGGTGTTTGTTTGTTTAGCAGTGGTTCCAGTTATTTAAATGCCGTACGTCTGAAATTAAACTTATCATGCTGTATATTACCTGTCCTCCAAAGAAAACATTTTCATCACTTTTCACTAAGAGCTTATGGGCAGAAATACTGTAACATGTTGAAATATCTTCTTTTTCGATAAACCAATCATATAATAACAGAAGACAGTATTTACATTTGAGGATTACTTCATTGTACGTTATTTTGTTACTAACTGTTCTGTTTGGCCCACAAACCTTACAAACCTATTCAAATCTGAATGATGGTGTGATAATTTTTGTTAAACTCTTAATATATTTGGTGTAAGGTTTGCTGTCACTGGCTAGTAAAGGCTTGCCATTGTATCTACCTGAATTAGTTATATACACTGATATAGATTGGTTGATGATAAGTTAGTTGGTGTTGCTAAACCTACATACGTACACCACTGTTTGTTGGTATTACTTATGTACTTTACTTAGCTTTTATTTAGCCTTATACATTTACAATATGTCATTATTACATTTAAAAAACTTCAGCAAATACCAGACACCAATATTCAAAACTATCTTTGAACAATTGATGGTTAGGGGCCCAACAGTGGCAACTTGGTGGTATTGGGGCTTAAAATCTCTAGCCCAGTACATAAATCATTAAGACATGACTTGCCTATATTACGTATTTACTATACTCACTTGGCCATGCATTTATACATTGTGTTTTATTACTTATTAACTGTATCTCTACTTTTTTCACAGTTAGTTGCTTTAGATAAAAGCATGTGCTGAATGCAATGTTATGTAAGATACTACAGAATTCCACCTTAACACCATCATTTTAATAATGTATTTAGGTGATTTTGTATTGTATTTTGTATGGTATAAAGATAAGTTTCTGATTAAGGGCTTAAGATTACAAAAGTCATAGAAAATCCTAAATAAACATGTATGGCAATAAAACAGCAATATGGAGCAATAGATGCTATTAGGCTCTACAGAATGCTACAACAGAATGCTCTGAAATATAAGAAGAAATTTAGCACAAAAAAAACCTGATTCCCCCAACCTCAGAGTTAGAAATGTTAAGACAGTGACAATTAACAGCTAATAAAGAGTATGAAAAAAGTTGTGGATCCAGACACTCTTCTTCTAATAATAATAATAATAATAATAATAATACATTTTATTTATAAGCGCCTTTCAAGACACCCAAGGACACTTTACAGATGTTTTCAAGTGTTTTGTAATGTATAAATGGTATTTGTGTTAGTCTGTATCTTTGGTGTTTTAAGTTTTATGTCCTAAATAGCAAAATGGATGACTACTGGCAGGCAAATAGTGCTGCCTGGTGAGGCAAAGTGCCAGTAAATTGTTTGCCTTCTGCAGTGCAACCCTATAATTCTTATGGGAGCAGATGACATTGTGCTTGCCAAAAAGAATAATGATAAATGGGCTGAAATCAAATAGGAAAATTTTAGGAACCATTTGGAGCAGCAAGCGTAATCTAAATGAATTTCATTCCAGGTTAAGCCCCTGTACTTACTAAGCTTAGTTTGTGTCTTTCAGACATCCGGCTTTTATTTGTATTCATTATCAGATCAAAACAGGCAAATGTGAACATTTAAGTTCTTTATTTCGCCATTTATTAACGTATGAATATCAGTTCTAGACAGGTACAGTATCCATCTTCACAGTCTGTTATACACAGTTTTATAGACTGGCTGTAAGAAGTTATTCTGGCTTCTAAATTGTGTACATCGATTTGCAAGAGTTTAATGAATGCCAAATGCTTTAACATGAGTCCACTTTGTATGGAAAGTTATTACTTTTCTGCTTTTTGACTGTAACAGGGAAATCATTAACTTTATATCTTCACTTGAGAAATGTTCAGTGATGTGTTAGTCCATACTATTAGATTGGATTTAAATTGATTAATGTTTTAAGTCTACTCGGAAACGTGTAAATCAGTGAGGTGTGTCAAGCAAACTTCCTAATTCAACAGGAGGTGCCTCAGGCAGTCCAGCGAAAAGCACAATGCAATTTTTAGACACCACACCACTGCAATGGTCTGCATAGTAAAAATCATTTACAAAAGATAAAACATATGGCTGCATGTGCACTACATATGATACAGTACGTAACCATGAACGATGGCTTAGAACTTACAGTAAGAATTTTACTGAATGCACAATTGAAAAGTAAAGTATTAAATTTCAAATGTGGCAGCACTCACAGCAAGAAGTCCTGGATTTTGTTCCTGGGAAAGGCAATTCAGGGCTTTCTGTGTGGCATTTGCATGTTCTCCAGGTATATGTAGAAGTGTCCATTTCTTTGGTTCAAGTCACCACATAAAATGATGGTTGTTTGTTATTGATTTGTCATAGCTTTTTATACCAGATGCACTTTTTGCCCCAACCCATCAGGCACACTGGCCTGAACATACTAGTGGCTGGCGTGATGCTTTGTCGACCAGTTATGACAACAATGTTTCAAACCAGGAAGTGTTTTAATACTAAAGTTAATTTATAGACCATTTAATTACTTGTTACACATTTTGTAACTCATGTGAATTCCTGGTTAGTCTGCACTAGAATGAGCTGTGGGAGATGCAGTGAGGTTTGGGTGAGCAAGAAAGAGCAAAGTCAAGGAGGGATGCAAACAGACAAAGAATTACCAGGATATATGGGTCTAGAAAGCAACATAAAAGCTTTTCTCACTTTCAACAAACCAAACCCCCACCCTAAATGTGGAGGGCAATTGGCTCTCCCTTCCACAGCCACTGCATTCTCCAGACATTTACATTATTCAAAGATAAATGCATTGTCAATTCTGTGTCTCCACTTACTAGATATGTGTGCTGCTCCAGTCCCTCAGCAGCCAAAGGTGCGCTCACCTTCGCTGCCCACTAGACACACTACAAATGAAATCAAATAGCTTCTGCTACTGAGCAGAATAATTTAACCCTGCTGAGAGACTGGGTTTATGTATCTGTATTGTGTGTGCTCACAAAGACTAGAACTAAGTTTGCTAAAACTGCAACATTATTGTTATTGTATTGTCCTGAGAGCTAGATTACTTATCCCAATTCAATACTTATACATATGATTGAATATTTCTTTTTGTCATTTGTAACTTTCTTTTAGACAGCACATATGAAAACATGATCATGTTTTTTATATATTGTTCATGAAAAGCTCAGTTACAATGGGCTTTTCATGTGGGTGCTCATAGTTACCATGTGTTGTTCATGTGGGAGTCTTCATTTAAGGAGAGGGTCCAATTTACGTTTTTCTAATCAGTTATTACATGCACCTACAAACATGCACCTTGCAGCGGCTAATGTAATTTCATTATAATGCAAATTATAATGACAATAAAGGCTATTCTATTTTATTATTATTATTTTTTAAAATACGAATTTAATGCACTAACCAGAGATATTTATGAACTCTTGTCACAATATAAAAGCCTTGTGTATTGTTATAACCCCACCTGACCCAGACAAGAATATTTAAAAAGAAACTCCTTTCTGACTGACCTGTGGCAGAGTTTTCAATCAGTCAACCTGATAGTTCAGACTCTCTGTGCTGGTGTGCAAGCAGAAAATCCATCTGCTCTGTGTGCATGGATTTGGATTTCAATGAACACACTAAAAGGTAAAATGTATAGATTGTTTAAATATTCACTTAGTTTGTTACTAGAATGTTAACTATCCATTTAATCAGTCATATAAAGCTCACTATGGTGAAGGTCCTTTTAAACCCAAACACAAGAGCTGATGTAACTGGGCCATTTTTCACCATTTGTGATCATTTTAATGATGGCTTTAAAGAAATAATGGGTCTGGGATTAAATGCAAAATGCTGAAAACTATTCTTTATGCCAAATGCATAAAAGTGTATATAAGCCCTGATGGTAGCAGACTATTCTGAAAAATAAAATACCTTACCTACACATTCAATAGTTTTAATTTAGAGTAAATGCATTTGCAATGTAAATACATTTGCTTTGTACAATAATCATTTTTAGTAGGTGGACTAATATTGTGTGCTGTAAAATTTAAAAAGACTGGATCTTTTATTCCAGAAAGTAATGCTGGCAAAGATAAATGAAGATGTTTATTATTCCTTCATAATTTTCCTGGGAAAACACAATGTCCATATCAATATCAGTGAGATAGGTGTGTGTGTGTGTGTGTGTGTGTGTGTGTGTGTGTGTGTGTGTGTGTGTGTGTGTGTGTGTGTGTGT
>JAOUQU010000036.1:3342932-3353555 GCA_028566735.1 Ammoglanis amapaensis | reverse complement strand
ATATTCGAATTGCTAATGTTGCCAAACCAAATATTACAAAAGCAAGCTAGAAAACACATAGTTAACTGGGTGTCTGGTTAATTTAGGAAGACTGTAGTAAGGCGTGCATATGTATAAAGAAAATCTAATGGTAATAGAAATTATTTGGGTCTGGGTTTTTATAAATGTATAAATGTGCCTGTGAATTTTACATTATAAAAGGCAAAAAGCCTTGAACGTTTTCTTCTGTGCTAGTCATGTCATTACTATTCATTGTCCTCATACAAGTCTTTAAGTATATAGGCTTGTGATTATTCATGCATTATTTTAATTATATAATGCTATAATAATACATGTTAATACAAAATTATTATTACATGTTACAGCATCTAAGTAATGCCTCTTTTAGTATTATATATACAGTTACAAAGAATATGTCATTCAAATATATCATATATCTTCATGTATTCGTGTGATATCTGACCAAACTATAATGGTTAAATTAATTTATAATCATGTGTGAAGGTTTGTTTTCTTACTAAATCATATTAAAATGTAATTTTACACGAATACATAAACCATTAGCTTGGTCTATGTTGGTAAAGCACCTGCATGTATTTTTCCTTAAGTTTGTTTCTCAATTACGAGACAGCGAAATGAATTTTGCACAGCCACAGCAGACACAAATCATTTCCAGGCCAGAGTCAATCAGAATGACGAGCATCTGAAGGGTAACATGTGCAAACAGAATGATGTAGTGCTAAACAAATCGACTGCACATGTATCAAAACGCTGTCATTTTTGCACATATTAACAATCTCATTAACAACATGTGCCTTGTAATATTGTACACAGACAGCTGTCTATATGCTTCTGTGATTTCAGGTTAACGATGCCAAAGTAACAGATGGTAGAAGACATCACAAAAATGCTCATTACCACGGAGATCTGGAGATCTGTGGTTTTGATGTTAGCTGTGCTAGGTTCATATATAGATGAATGGATGGATGGATGGATGGATATCCAGAAGGAAAGTAATGGTGGACTCCATTATTATTAATAAGATAGATACCAAGACCAGATCAAAAAGCAATAATGAAAGGGCAAAGAGTTTAAACGCTGAGCCAATTCCTTTACACGGATCAGATATACTGTGATGACCCCTAAATATAGTAACAGCCAAAAAAAGAAGAAACAAGAACAACAATAAAACATAACACAGTAAGTCAAGCTTTTGAATGTATTGCAATGCTTTTATAAACATCTACAACAGCCACTGTACTGAGGTCATTTTAAAAGCTTGGCACTGCCAGTGTGTATTATGTTGCTTTATAAATACAAGCAGCAGCGAGAGAGTACTGTAAATGTTTCTTAAAACTGGTTTAAACAAAAAGTGTGACATATCAGAAGGTTTGATTTGTTTGAGCTCGAATGTCACTTCAGATTCGGTTTAGATTCTGGCCAATTTTCCACACATAAGATCAGGCAGGACTGACATTTCTACATAGATTTTATATGTTTTAATTTCTTAATCCTAAAACATATTATATTACTACCCTTGCTTATTCATGAACGTTTGATTTCTATAAACATTTTCCATCCATAACATCAATTGAGCTTGAATTCCCATTAAATCATTCCCATCACTCAATGGATAATTCAAAAAACTGGTCAGGGTGACCAAAATGGTCAAAACAATTTTTCTGTCTCTATGTCTCTGGTGTAAGACCACTGGATGAAAATTTGTTCTGCATCAGTGCCACACACACAAACTATATTCAAAACACGATCAGTCAAAACGACGAGCATCTGAAGGCTTAAACGGGCAAACATCAGGATGTGGTGCTCAACACACAGAGCACAGTGACTGTGATAAACAAGGCTGATACTTCTAAAGCCAGTTTTATATCGAAAACTCTTTCTGTTTGCTGTATGACTTTAGCTTGATGGTGTTGGCTTTACAGTTAAATATTTCCCCCTGTCAAAATTAATTCAGTGCTTTCAGTAACACTCCTAACAGCGTACAGAATGAGCATCAGCTTCACTTTTTAAATCAGCTCAGTCGTGACCTGTTGTCTCTCGGAATCAAACTGGCAACCTTCTGGTCACAAACCTATTCATCCTATATAAATTATAACAAGCTTAATTACTTTACTATAACTTAGTTATACACGTGTTCACCTGTGGGATTATATATTTGAAAATGAGCTGGACCTGTATTTGAGTTTCTCATCATTAAGGAGACTGGCAAATCACAATCTCTGTTATGCAAAACAGATTGTTTTTGTTTTACAGTAAAAGCATAATTTAGTTGTAAATGCACACGTTTTGACAGATCTCTTGTGATTATGAAATGGCGTGGCGTATACACGCGATACCATCGTTTCGAAAGGAACAGATTATAGCTACGAGATTTTTATTGCTGTTGTACTAACCGCACAAAAATCTGATGGCCGACCCTTACAGCAAGTTTAAGGAACTTACGCCTGACTGCCTGACAACTTGAAACCATTATAGCTCGTATTTGCTCTGTCAGCATGAATATCTAACCTAGTCAATCACTGGTTGGCCTCCAGTAATGTTCCCATGATGCCGTGATACACATGAGCCCCCATACAAATGTAAAAAAAAATCTCTAAATACATACATACATGGCTAAAACTAAAAAAAGAAATTGCATGCCGGTCCCTCTGACATGTGGGAACCAGCAATTAGCCAGCGACCTTCATTTGTTACCAGCTAAATCCTGTAATGACTAAATAATTTCAGTGCCTGATTTATTTTTATTTTACTTTTTTTAAAGCTATATGCTTTATGTGGAAAAAGGGAAGAGCATTGTTTAAAGATTTAGATTGTAATATCTTGAACGTTCAGGTTTTATTCATGATTATGATTATTATTGTGATTATTTTAATATTAAGAACATTGTAGATCTGAAGTCATTTTTATTTGTATTTTCTTTAACAGTTCTTTAATTGTAGTTTACAGTGTTTGTCTTTTTGTATATTTGTGCATAATTTTATGAATTACAGATAGTTCATTTGATGTTTTATTAACGTTTTTAACCAAAAAAGATGTTTGTACGCTGGGTATAAACTCTTTAAGGATAAAATTCTAAATGCTTTATGTATAAATCAAGTGATCTTAATTTGTTTTAATAAGGATAATTAAGAATAAATCATGTGAAGTGCTTTGTGTTGCCAACTGGAAGCTTATGAATCCTAGCTCTGCTTCAGAGCCAATATTGGGCCCTTGAGCAAGGCCCATAACCATTAGACTTCCAGGAACATTATACAGTGATGCTACACTCTAAAATGCGTTTAATTGTACAAATAAAAGTTTTCCATCCATACTTCTAGTGAGGTCTGTGTAATATAAGTAACTGGTCACCAAGGACATGTGTTTATACATCATCAGTCACAATGCTGGCAATTTGTAAATGCCTTCGGGTTATTATTACCCCTTATCCAAACAGTGTACAGGCAAAATGGTTTGTTAAATGTTTTTTGAATCATTACAGCATCTTTATATTGGACATCTTTCTTTACTGGTAAAATTCTAGGTTTTACCCCAATGGGATGACTGAATTACCAACTAAATGCATTTTTAAGCATTTCTTTTAACTAATTGTATTTATGTACGGTTTGATTGCACACAGTTGTTCACTAACACAGAAAACCACCCTTATATTAAATTCCATGTGTCACAAATCTGGCAGAAACAGTCCCTACTGTTTTACACCATCACTTCTGCTTTTCTCCGAGCGATAATACTGCAGCACAGATGTGTGTGAAAGAGTCGCCGCTCAGCCCCAACATCGCCTGTACGACTGCGTGAAGAGCCAGGGGTATTCAGAGCTTATCATGTGAAGCATCACTTCATATTATTGGCTCTAACACAGAAAACAAATGTTCTGCTAAAACACTGTATCAGCTTTAAAGGGCTCGTTCACTTCACATTGGCTCTGAATGAGCAGGGTAGGCAGGCCAACATCCTGCATGCTCTGCAATCATGGCATATCACAAACCCTCACATCCTGAGGACAATTTCACAGCTTTACTCTTTCATATCTTTTCATTCTACACTCCAGGTTTGCAAGATATACTGGAATACTCTGTTTTCGTGTGGCTGTCTAATCACAATCATACTGCCGTTGTAACAGGCCTTAATATTTCTTGTAATTTCATTGTTAAGCTTTTGACGTGACATGCACAAGGAATGATGTCATTATATTTCTTGTATCTGGTAATTACCAAGTCATATAAGTACTGCATTTAGGGATGTTTAATTGCAACAAGATGAGAAGAACATGTATAAGTATTATGTATTGATATATGTCGCTTTTCAGTTCATTTAATGTAATACATGATATGACTTGTTTACTGTTTATTAGTAGCTGAATAGGTAGAATTAATGTTCTTTACAGAACTTTACAGATTTTGCACCACCAATTATTATCATTTTGTATGTACAAGACTTACAGAAAATGTGGACCTATTTTTAACCCTAGAAGATCATTAAATCATCTTAAATTAAAAGTGCTGCAAATGTCTAACCACATAGAAAGTTTATAATATAAAAACAATAAAATATATTCTAAACTTTACAATTATACTGACTGATACTAATTATATAACAACTGAATGAAATAAAAAAATACATTTTTTATTTTGGTTAAAGGCTTAATCGAGGTAAAATGGCACTTGTGGTTCAGTCACTGGATGTTTTACAATTATGGACAGATGCTGTTTATTTTTTATTATTTTTTTTATTTGTCGTTTGTCTGACTAAAATAAATCATCGTTTGTAGATTTATAATTCCTCATTATTATGTAAGAAATACTTAACACGAATATTATATTATTGTTATTAAAGATGATGAAATATTTAAATGTATTAATAAGCATTCGATATAATTTGTGTTGATGTAAATTGATGATTAAATTTGATTAAAATGATGAAATTGTTCATAAAACTATTGCGGGCAGCAAACAGAAATATTTTTGTTGTTTTATGTAATAATCCAACGTAACAAGTGTTTTCTTAACGTGATTATTTACATTAATGTTTTTTTAATTCTTTTATATTTTTTTTGGTATTTTGCCTAAATTAAGTCTCTTTCATAAACCGAAATAAAAGCAAAAACAAATGTTTTTTCAATATACAAAATAAAATACAAATGGCAACAACAATCATAAAAAGTCAGAAGTTTAGTGTATTTTCCAGAACCAAATATTGTGTGGCCGATATGTAACACAAAAAGAAATCATCATCACATCTCAACAGATAAATGTGAACAGTAATAGCAATCTTATACAAACACAATAAAGTAAATAATAATACTTTAGGATTGTGTGTATTGTGGTGTATTGTGTGCGACTGCAGTTCCTGTATAAAATACACATGAAAGTAAAAACACTGTAATGATCTGTAATATTATAAAGCTTCTAACTGTATCTGAGGAGGAAATGGAAAAACTTACCCTACCTGAAATAATCCATTTTACAGAAGATTTCTTTATTTTTAATGTAACAGCTGCTGTGCTGACGCAGTGACGTTCTGCAAACCGAACACTCGAGACAGCGCACGTGCCACATCAGATTATTCACCTGCCAACAACAAATACATTATTATTATCATTACTATTAATATTAGTAGTATAATAATAATAATAATAATAATAATAATGTAATTATCATTATTATTATTAGTAGTAGTAGTATAATAATTATTGTTATTATTATTATTATTATTATTATTAGTAGTAGTAGTAGTAGTAGTAGTAGTAGTATAGCAGTAATAGTAATAATAGTCATAGTAGTAGTAGTAGTAGTAGTAGTAGTAGTAGTAGTAGTAGTAGTAGTAGTAGTAGTAGTAGTAGTAGTAGTATGAAACTAAATTAATAAAACAAAAAAAATAAAAAATATGCACGTTTCGCATTCAAGTTAGTTTTAAGCTGAAACTCTGTTATGGACACTGTTATGAGGCACTATTGCCTTGTTTTTTGAAAGCTAACGCTATAGTTACATTAAATCACAGTTAGTATGGGTAATATCTGTGTTTTTGGTTTTAAATAAATGTTAATAAAAAGGTTTTATTTTTGTTTTTCGTCGTCTGTTTTTGTCTAATTTTCGTTGTCTGTTTTTGTATATAAAACAATGTCGATATGCTGCCGAAAAATGACATACAAACCTAAATATATAAGTAGTAAACCAGTAACAAAACAGCACGAATAATTGATATGTGTAATATTAATTAGTTTAAATGCAACGGTAAAATTCATTGTTTTCTGTGGTAATTAAAAAGGTAAATTGTTACGCGTACGGGTAATAAAGAAAAATAGAATACATAAAAAGTAATTCCTCTCTGGTTTTGTTCTCTGTTTTTTAATCTATGTTCTCTTGTCTTACAAAAGTACACTGGTCACAAAACGTCCATTATTAAGTGAAAACTAAAACAGCCATTATGATGCGCTGAAAAAAACGAAAATTGGAAACAATTGTCAAAATTGTTGCTAAATAATTTATAACTAGTAAAGGTGCTTAAAATTGACTTCATTTACTTGTATATTTCGTGTGTTATGAAAATTGCCAATATACACATTCTGTCTTTTGTTCTCTCATCTGAACCAAATCTTTTTTTTAAACGCCCCTATATATAAATACAACCTAGCTTATGCACAGTGACCAATTTATATTTATATTTAAAGAACAATACCTGCCTGTCTGAAATTGTGTGCTAGATTCTGAGACCAAAACAGTGTGGTCGTATGAAAAGAAAAAAAACAACAATAACACTTGCTCATTTAACCTGTTTGCAGCTCTTATACGCTAATATGACTTTTTACTAAACAGTTACTACTTGATTTTAGAAATTCTGCTATTTGTTTTGCGCATAGCATTTTTTTGACAGTCCTGTCCAATAAATGCTGCTATGATGCCGTCACATTTTGAATATAAGTGAGTGTAGTGTACCTACCCCGCACCAGACAAAACTCATCTGCACTGCAGCTTTAACATCTGTAGAACTCTCTAAACTGTACCATGATTGCACCGCAAGCATGCTGTCAGTCCCTTTCTTAGGACAAAGTTTGGCCTCTCGCAGTTTGAAATGTGTTTCTAGAGTTGGGAATGCAAAAGCTTTGTTCATAAGGAGGTGGAATCAGTGGTGAGGCTGAAAGCGACGAGTTTTTGATTAATGAGCTTTGAAATGCCTCGCTAGGGGGGAAGAGGCAAGTGAACTATTCAGAGACGGATTGCAATTTATATAAAGCTAACAATGAACAGCAGTGCTTCTATTCTCGATGTTGTTTATTACTATGTGGATTTGAAAAACAACAGATATTTAGAAACGTTAAATTAAAACATATAGGCCTAATATTTAGTGGAATGGTAATGGAATTCAGTAGGGTTTTTTAATGTATGAATTAATTTACTGATACTGAAACGTGCAAATTATGTATTAGCATTATTTTTCCATTGAGCTAAATGTTTACCTCTAATGTTACTGGCTGTACATGAAGGTTTTGCTGAAGTTTTTCTTCAATGGTGGATTGTCTATTAACATATACGTATGGGAAGTCATTTATATTTGTGTGTTTTATTATTGAATTACGAATTTCAAGTGCCCGCGAACATGGTACTATGGTTTCTTTGTTTACTGTGAGTATAATTCCAAAATGGCGTCCTGATGCTGTAAGCAATGCTAAATCGCGGGGTTCCTCTTTTCAAGTTTATTAAATAATAAAGCTTTCTTTAATGTTTTTCTTTCATATTATTTTGCGCATTGCTTCGTGAATTATATGATTGGATTATGACAACACATGTATCATCTGACTCATTCAGTTTAAGCTCTTTATTTACAAAATCTATAACACAACAAAATATAACATTTCAATAGTGTTACCATTTCATCAAATTGCGTGTTGACTGTTCACTTGAAATGCTTCTGTTGATGATGAAAATGAATAATGACCTGCTAGGGTGTTCGCCCATCTAATAAAAATGTTTTGTGTGTTTGATGCAATATAACGTCAAGCGCTTCTGAGTTTTTAACATAGCAAAAGAAAATTACACCACTCATTTATTATCATTTTGTTTGCTTCAGCAATTTAAGACATTTTGTCTAATTGTATTCAATAAATTTTACAATAATCCATATAAATAGTCAACATGAGAAGATAAATAATAATAATGTGCGTTACAAAATTTATAAATAATAAATATTTTGTATGTATAAATGTTTATCGTGTCATGTAAAAAGAAAAAAAAACATAAATAATGACACGAAGAGATTCAGGACCAATGATTAAAATACGACTTAACAATGGCAATGACCTTTTCCCCTACAAATGCCATCCCTATAAAGATGGTTGTCTAATATTGAAAAAAAATCTACAGAACTTACCTTCAAGTAATAAGATACGAAATTTTCTTTCACATTACTGATATTTTTCAAGATCTGAATGACTGACAAACACTGCTGCACATCCTCAAGAGTCAAGAAATGGAACGTGTCTTAAAAATAGTTACAGTCATAGCAGTAATAGTACTATCAATAATAATACGGGGGTAATACGTTGTGTCTCTTGCAGAGGGAAGTTATATAAATTACTTTTAACTTGTGAGGTAATAAAAAGCGACACTTCGCTTGGACACATAAACGTGGACTCCTTACAAATGCGTTAGTTTCGGTGCTTCCTGCAGTCGTCCCTGAGAAGCGTGGTGAGAGCTGAGGTCTGTGTATGTAGGGTGAGGGTCACACGGTCCGTGATGATGGTTGCCCGGAATCTGAGCGGCACAGCTGTAGTCCACACTGGCGGATGAGGGATGAGGAAGGTGACCAAGGTTGAACATTGGGCCCGAGGCTGGCATTGAATCAACAAAATTCCCCCCGACATATACAGGGCTGCCTTGCAAATTAGCATTGGCAAAGCTTCCGTTCCCTTGCATGCCATGGTGCTCATACTCAGCCCCCGGATACCTTTTCTGCTGTGGTATACAGCCACCCAACGGCGCCGTATAAGCAGCCAGGCCATACATGTTTTGTTGTGGTTTTGCGAAAGATGGCGGAGACGGAGCATCGTAGTTTAAACTCGGATTCGAGAGTTGACCAGAATATCCAACGTGATTGGGGCCACTTAGTGGAGGACTTCTGTCTGGAGAGTGTCCGAGAGGGGAATGCATAATGCCCTTTGATTTCTGATCCTTTTTGTATTTCATCCTCCTGTTTTGAAACCAAATCTTTATCTGCCGTTCGGTCAGGTTGAGCAGATTGGCCATTTCGACTCGTCGCGGTCGACATAAATAGCGATTGAAGTGGAACTCTTTTTCGAGCTCCACAAGTTGGGCGCTGGTGTAAGCTGTGCGCACCCTCTTGGATGCTGGACCAGGCGGACTCTTGTCATCACAGGTTTCTCCTGAAACCATAAAATAAATATATTAAGTGTTTTGTTATTTTCGTATCTTTAAGTCGTTATGAACACAATGTAAATAAGCAAATGATTAATGTTTCACTGAGATGGCTAACATCACAACAAGTAAACGCTTTGTGAATGCTCATGGCAATGTGGCAATAAAAATACACAATTAACCTAAAAAGCTAGTTAATATATACACAAATGCACTTAACCAACTATATTGATCGCAGGCTATACCTGGAGTTGTGCAATTGGTGCTTTTCTGCTTTGAGTTCTGACGTGTCTCCTTCATCCACGGGAATATTTGTTTTGAGATGACTGGTGTGGCAGTGTTCGACCCATTGTTACTGGGGGGTTTCTTTTTCTGCGTGGTTGCGCTGTTTGAGTTGGGTGAGCTGGGGGCTAAAGGAGGTGCCTGTTGTTGGTCAACAACATTGTCTGGTTGGCTGCCTTGGCTGCCACTTGGTCGCATACAGCTGCCATTGATGTCGCCGTTTTTGTGCACCGGCGGCCGGACAGTTGTAGTTTGTATTGAACAGATGGGACCCTGATAATCATTCTCCATGCTGGACGCAGGGTAGGATTGATGGGTGGGCCCATAGGTATATGCATCACTCTTTGGGTATGCATAACCGCCAAACAGTCCAGAGTTGTCATAATAAGTTGCCTTCTGCATTTTAAAGATTTTAAACTAGATGAGCCTTGGAAACCTTGTCCAATGGCATGGATTTCGGTGTCACGTGATTGAAGCCCCCCACTGATTAGGTCTGCGACCTGCAAGGAAAAATACATTCAGAAATGTAAAAGATTAAGTTGAAAAGAAGAACGTCTGAAATAAAGTCTGGCTGGATGTTTGTTGTTAAATTCTAAAGGTCTTCATATGAAGAGATGCTTTAATTTTCATTCTAAAATTGGTGTTTAGTAATTAGTGGGTTTTCAGCTAATGTGACATCAGGATAGTGTAGACCACAGTGGCAGATGAGTGATGAGAAAATTCGTATAGTATAAATCATTATGAAGTTGCACTGGGACTCACGTAAACGACTGAACTTGACTGAAGCCCAATTGTTCAATCTGAATAATTTTGAAAATCACAGCAGTAGTGTGAGACTTTATTTATTGCTAAGCGTTTATATAACTCGATATTTTCTGTGATTATATATGACTTTTGTACATTATAAAAAATAATAAAATGGAGCTAGTTAAAATGAATAATTGTTTTATAT
>JAOUQU010000036.1:3263292-3276150 GCA_028566735.1 Ammoglanis amapaensis | reverse complement strand
CACACACACACACACACACGTACACATACACACAGTTTTCAGAAACATATAGTGGATTTGCCGCTCAAGTTATCTTTGGCATTTCTTTCAGGTGACCCTGATCAGGGTAAAGCAGTTAGTAATAACTTGTAAATGTCATAAATGCTAAATTCTTTTGATTTATTGCTTCAAGCCTCTTTATGAATCAATATGGCTGCAATTTGTTTGAAAGCTGTGTAAATTAAGCTTTTTAATAGGTGTTTTGCTGAGCTTGGTGTCAGAGATTAAGGGTCAGTTAGACTGCCAAGCTGAATGGTTAATTGAACCTGTATATCTAGAGAGAGGAAAATACATGTGTCCTCTGAAGAAATTGGTTATTAGGGTTGTTAGTGGGCTGCTTTATTGCTCACTCTCCATCCTGTCTGGGTTGCATCTTCCCTGACATGGAGGGACATTGAAAGGAATCTGTTAAAACCCAGTCCATTTTCATTAGTAGGCCTATTTTGGATTGTGATCATTTTATTTTATCTCATTGATCATTTCAGACAGTGTTAGATAATGAGACTGACACCCAAGCCCAGCCCAACTTGATTGCTTGACCCTCTTCATTTGCAAAAAAAATCTAAGAGAGAGAGCGAGATGTCTCTACACACTTTGCCCCTTTGATAAACGCCTCCCGTTTTTCTCTCTCTCGCTATCTCGGGTCATCCTCCCACATTTGTCTTTGGGTTTTGATAATGCATGTTTACAGAGACATGACCCTCTGTGTGTAGCAATGCATCACTGTCAGCAGGACAGTAGCACCTGATTTCAGCACGCTCCGCCTCAGCTTGACCCTTGACGCCAGCACAGGCAATGGGGGGAAAAAAACCCCCGTCAATAGGACGTTTGAACACTTACCAGCAAATGTGGTGTAGATCAAGTGGTTGTAAATTAACATTTTGGGAGTTGAGAATGTTTTAGCTTATATTATATCAGTACATGGGTTCCTTTACAAACCAAATGCATAATAGTACATTTTTTTATTTTTTGTATCTTCTGTACGTTTAACAAATTATGCTAGCAGTAAGATATATCGTAGACTTAATTCTTAATTCTCGAGTTCTGTTGGCAGTGGCCTGCATGTTGATGCTGCTTGATGCCTCAATGTTTTGCGTTTGTCATTGTTTTTTTTGTTGTTGTTGTTTTTGGTTGTGGTTATAATAAATTTTATTAATTAAATTCAGTCTATCAAAACTGTCACAAAACCTGCCTGCGTTTCTTTGGACTGTGGTTCTTTGGACCACACATACACAGGTAGAGCTTGCAATTGACACATACAAAAGCGCCAAATTGCCTTACCTAGGAATTGAACCCAAAACCACTCAACCACACACCTAATTACTAGGTTAAATTTATTTTTAAATTGTAAATAAATATATACGTGACTAAACTCTGGCAATACGGTAGTCCATATTTTGTCATGTCAGTTTAGGCAGAACTAGTTTGCTGTATCTGGATTCCATTTCATGACTCTTCTGCTTAATATTTTTTTTCACAATTAATAATGTTATTTGTCTAAAACGTGTGTGAGCTCACGTTCATAATTATTATTACCTATTATTTTATGATGATCCTTTTTTGGGGGTCCCAGTGTTCTCATAGTACACAGCTAATGATTAACGTGTCACACGGTACAAACAATTTTATAATAAAACGTTAACAGTAATATGTAAAATGTTCACAATATGTACACATAATCCAAAATATACAATTTAAACTAAAAATAATATTGACAAATAGTAAACTGTAACTAGTTAACGTTCCATTTTCTCTGTATCTACCGTTTCAGTTTAGAAGTATTTTGATCTCCTTATATGATGTACCATGTTGTATCTTAATTGTATTTGTTGATTATTTGCATTAATTTTGTCCTGAAAAGTACTTTTCACCAATGATAATATGCAAGCAGCTGTGTGTAAAAACAAAATACCCTAATATGATCTTTATGAGTAAATAAATAACTGTCATACTTCTCTTTTGCTTTAGTATCAGTACCGCTTTAGTATAGCTTTCCGCACTTCTCACTACAGTTCTCATAAATACAGCCAGACAGCCCTCCAGAGTTATATGTGGACTATGAGGTGAAAAACACCAACACAAATACATCAATGTTGGCCTTACAAGGGCCTGTTTGTCCATTCAGCAGAGCAAGCCCATCAGCTTTGTGCTATCACTGGGCCACTAATTGATTTTCAAGGATGACAAATGATGCGGTAGGCAGTGAATCTGAAACAATGCAGTAAGGAATGGATGAGAACAGCGAAGCTTGTCCAGGCTTTTCAGATTTCTCTGATTCATGCCAGATGCGGTCTAAACCACTTGACTAAAATTTATACTGATCTTTTATTTATACCCAGAAAGAGTGGCAGATAAGAAACATAAGCGTTCTTGATGCTGTGTTTTGTCATATCTCGGAGCCAAAGATTGAAATCCTGGGCAACAATTTTCTGTCGAAATGAAAGAGCATGGCCTTGCGAACCCTAGAGGAAAATAACAGCACTATTCGAGGCAGAATATGAGACTCAAAGAGAGTAAGTAAAACGGACAAGAGCAGCCTCCATGACACTTTTCCATTTACTTACTTTAAGAGAGAACAATTCAAAATGTGTGCCGTTTTAAAAGACATGACCTTGTCGTTATTTTTATTTATATACTTCAATTCAAACCAAACTTGCTGATATTTTCCACTCGTCTACTTTGTTGCTTTTCTTGGCCCCCTGTCCTCTGTTTATGTGCAGGTGTATCATTTCAGTATTGCATGTTAGTAAAGCACCCACTGTTCCCTCCTTGAAAAGAATATGAGAGAATAATGTAAAATAATGACACCCGTGTCATAAATGCAATTAACATTCCCTCTATATTACAATTCACCACTGGTTGATGACAAGTGCATCATTATCAAAGCCATCACAGTGCAATAGTGGCCTGGGGAGGCATTAAAATCAAATTAGAGTTATACCAGCGTATGCTGCGGCTATGACCTAAATGAGGAGATGCTCTCCAAGTAGTTGATATCTGGCGATTAGTTCTTGGCTCTCTGGTCTTTAAATGCCACAAGACAAAGTTGAGTGTCATCGATTCATTTAACGGAAAGGTCATGAGGTGCCAAAAATATGTTGATTTGAATGGCTTTACCATTTAAACCACAAACCACAGTTAGCCAAACTAATTTCCATCCTCCCTGCTCACTGGCGCATGTCATAAATCGTTAAACAGGAACGATAGCTTTCCATGAGGCAGACAAGTCATTCAACATGATGCTGTTGCTTAAATTGAAATTTGCACTTCAAATATATTTAAAGACGTCATAACAGATGGAAATGCCATCGCTTCATCACTCACCATGTTTATAAACCATCGCTAATTTAACCTCCAAAAGGGCACCAGTGTTTACTTTATATTGAAGGATCCTTCTGTGTTGAATGAAAGTAGATTAAAACAAACTTGACCTTGTTGCTTATTGGATAGCAGACTTAACATACCAGGGTTTTCACATTTGCATACTCTTGCCCTCCCTTATTGTTGGGTCTGCTTGCTTGTTCATGCTCTTAAGCATCTCTGGTCAGTGCATGGACTTTGACCCTGATTATTCCTACCACAATGTAAGAACTGTTTTGGACTTGTTCTTACACATTTATTCGATTTGTTTTTAATGGCATGAGTTAAGTTTAATATGTGAGTAAATACAAGCCTACCAATTTATTTAAAGAAAATTTTTCAGTAGGAAACGTAGTTGTAGCAAAGTCATTAGGGTAGAGACTAGTAATTCGAAGAACGCCAGTTCAAACATTACCACTGCTTGATTAAACCTTTAACAAGGCCTCTCAACTCTCAATTGCTAATTACTAATGTTAAGTAAAACCCAAGTTGAATGGAATCCACATTGGAAACTGTGGTCCATATTAGCTAGATTGTACTAGTTTTATGGGCGACATGGTGTCTTAGTGGTGGGCACTAAGTGGTTGACCCGGAGTTCCACACTTCCTGTGCAAAGTTTGCATGCTCTGTCTGTGTCTGTATGGCTTTACTCCGGGTACACTGGAGTAACCCCAAAACGTGAACTAGGTTGACTAGAGATGTTATATTCTCCATGTGGATACACTGTTCCACAGAGCACTATAGGTTGAAGACAGATCTGTAAAAACACTGCCAAGAAACAAGTGAAAAAATTATATAAATTATGCTATCTAATGTCCATGCTAATGATAGCATATGCAGACAGGATCATGCAAATCATGCAGAGTTTCATAGCTGCAAAGATCGATCAGTTAGATCAGACCATGCTTGACTCCGAATTAACATCTTTGCTCAGTAGCAAATGTCATCATAAGCAATTTCTTCTTAGTAAGATCATGTTTATTTACAATTCATAATGCACTAATTAACCGTGCTCTAAATGGTTATATTATTTATATATATATGGTTATGAATGACTTGTCATTAAATCAATAGCAAATAGTAATGCTTAAAGGGCAATCAACAAACATTTTCAGTAATATTCAGTAATCAGTCTTGTAATTCATTACAAAGAAATCTTAGTAATATGTAATATTAGGGACAGATGACCTTCATTTTTCCTTTATTGTTTAGTCAAACTGTAATATCTAAACTATTGATTCACTGTGTGCTGTTGCTTGAAAGAATATTGAATTAAAAATCAATGTAATGAGATTTACCAAGCTAAGATAATTTCGATAGTTTCGAAAACATTCTGATTCCTTTTGAATGAATGATCAGCCCTCTGATGTCCTTCAGTGCTAAAATACAGTGTGTATCTCTCTCCAGTGAGGGGCTGCCCATAAACTTGGCTTTTTTCACCACATAGTATGTAGTGGTGATGGAATAAGCTCCGGCGAAAATCATACGAAACATCCTGAACGCTCCAGCCCCATTTTACGGCTTCATCTATTACCACTCTGTCATTGTTAATTGTCTTCTTTTTACCTCTGCCGGATTCTCCAAATTGGCCCTATCGAATGTGACAGGAGGAAGAGCATTAAGCATCTGACAAGATGATATCTAAGTTCAATTTCCTCCCCTTGCGCTGATATATACCTGCAGCACATCATTTTCCTTTCTGTCATAAAGAGCGCAATAAATCAGAGGTGCTTATGGAGGCACGGCAGAAAACAGGGCCGCTGAATTTGTGTCCCTCAACTTTAGCCAATACGAAGTCTTTATAGCCATGTACCTTTGCTTCAAACAAAAATGATTAAATTTAATGTGTCTGGAATTAAGAAGATTAAAAAGAGAAATAGAGGGTAAGGTTGTTAAAACCATGCTTAAACAATTGGTGCTAAAGGTATATAATTATAATAAAAAAACATCTTGTTACTTTCTCCTCTCGTCGACACCATTATCCATCTGTTTGGCTGAAATTGCTGCATCATGGTATAAACCTGAGATACAAGTGACACATCCTCTAAAATAAAAAGGAACATTAACTGCTCTATCTTCCCGAGACCCTGAGAGCCGCCGGATATAAGCTCACTCAAGTGTGGTGGCAGTTATACTGTGTTTTACTAGACTGCAGACAATTATCCTTTGCTCCTCTTGCCTCTGAAGACAAACTGCCTGGGCCTCAGCTGAAATGATTTTAAATAGATTTTCCAAAATGTCTCTAGCTTGATTGCTCTCATACATTATTTCTCTTAAATGTATAAAGAGAGGGGGCAACAAGCAAGTATATCCACAAATCAAACACAATACCCCTTAGAAATAAAGACGCTATCAAATCATCAGATCACTGCGTATGTGTGTGTGCTCGCATCTCAGAGCATGAAATAATATTTCAGCCAACCCTTACTTTTGCTTTTAAAACCCTCACACAGCTTTATTTTGAAATATTTCTCTAGTGTCTATGAATAAATGCTTTCTCCTGTTTGCTGTCTACATTTCCCCCTTTTATAGAGCTCTAAAGGACATAACGTTCACACTGCCTTTTTGAGGCTTTGACAGTGGTTTTATATCTTATTTTAAAAATATACTCAATTATATGTGTGCTTGGGTGTGTATTTTTGAATATTCTTCTTGAAATCAGTTGGTAAAGTGAACTAATTGCAATTGTATTCCAATCCGATTGAATTTTCTGGGATAGGTGAAGACTGAGGTGTTTATTTGTACAATCTATTGAACAACCAAAAATATGTGACATTATGTGTATGCTCCAAGCAATTTAATCCTAAATTACTTGTGTATGCTGAGTACCCTATATAGTCGTTTGAATGTTCTCCTCATGTCTGTGTGGGTTTCCTCCCGGGAGCTCAGGTTTCCTCCCACAAGTCAAAGACACATAAATGAAATAGACTGGAGCTGCTAAATTGTCCATGACCATGTAGAACATGTCCAGAAAAAAGAAAAACCCACCCCACCCCACCGAGGGATCAAACATACTCAAGTATTCTATATTTTTTTCAGTTTCAGTTAATATCAATATCAACATTAGTAATAGACCCACAGATACATGACATGATGGACTTGATTACACACACACAAATACTTGATGGACTTATACACACATGATTAATACACGCATATATGATAGACTAACACATGCACACACACAATGGCATAATGGACTCTGGCAAATAAACGCATGGTTGGATTTGAACACACACAACTCAAATATACACATCTACCATGTACTGTATTGCTGTTGCAACCGGCCCATTGAATATTTTTGCACGCATCTACTCTAGTGTTGTCTCTTTACTTGTTAAGATCAGAAAAGTTTAGATCATGAATATAAATGTGTATGTATTCTAGGCTTTTTTGTAGTAATTGTACTGTTGTGTACCTTTTGGTGTGCTTTTCATATCCATTACATGTACACAGACAGACAGGCTGTGATGGTAAATACCAAGTGGCAAAGTTTACCAACTCGACCAAACACAACCGATAACAACATAGAGCTGCAATTCAGCATTACAGTCATACATTTATTACATCGACTCTAGATGCTTAATACAGCCAAGCATTACTTCATCCATCTCTCCTTTGAGCAGAACATGAGTTGGGGAAAAAAACGTGTCATAAATGGGCAGAAATAGTGCTGAATAGTTACAATGGCTAAATTAAAGCATTGCTTGACTGGGTTTTATTGCCTAATGTAGATATTACATTTATTCATGGCTCTTTATCAAATGTTTGACTTGCATACGTCAATTTTGTTTCAATCTGTGCCAGTAAACAAATAATGCAGTTATCTTGATTGATTTGAAAAGTGTGTAATTTTTGGCATGTGGTTAAAACAATCTGATGTGACATCACTGACAGTTTAATCTAATAAATAAACTTATGGCAGAGTAAGTGTCAATCTTTAATATACTGGCTTGTCTTCTCCTAAAAATAACACTACGCACCCCAATCTACATACATCCCTCAGTATTTTAAGCGTATTAGCATTCTACTGAATCCAGGCTTCTCTGTAGACATCTATTGTTTTGCACACCACAGCATGAAGAATATTATTTGTAAGCAAAAGATGTTCTCTCAGGTCAGACCAGTGTTGCGTTTAAGCCTGCGAGAACTACTTTCTGCTGTGTTAAAGAAATCAAAGGCCCACATATCAGTAGGGAATGATGTTTTTCATTTTAATATAATTTTATTATTTTTATACATATAATAACATTTATTTTTTGGCATTTTGCAGATGATTTAATTCAGATTGATTTACAGAGTTGCTGATTTACAGAATTGCAAAGTAAACATTACCTTAATCTGGTTTAAGTGCACAGCAGTTCCAAAACATTCATTTGCTAAAACACTGTTAGAACCCTTTTTGCTTTTTAGTTCTTTTTTTGCAAGAATAAATAAGTAAACAACTAAAAGTTGGCCTAAGTGCTTATTGTTTAAAGGTTTATGGGTTTAATTCGAGGTCCAGTAACTATTCCAGTTTAGTTTTATAGTCTCACCATCTTAGTGCCCATTAGTGATGTCATTCCCACTAATGGCTGATTCTACATCCTGACCACCGCTGAACAAGCTAGCACTAGTGCGTGCAAACAAGAGAATGTAATGAAGGCATTCCTCTTAAGGTATTCTTAACAATAAAGGTATTCTTTTTATTTATTCATTACAGTGTGATTTGGTCCTTGACAATGGTATGGTCTACTTCAGTTCTGAATTCATTGCTCTATTTTTCTTGATTCTAAACAGACAAAAAGTGTTGTTGGGTCTCTAAGTCATCATTATCACTACACCGGGCATCGGCTGCTGCTCTGGGTGAAAAGGAAGCTGATGATGTGAGACCACAGTACAGCTGCACAATGTTGTGCTCATTTCACCTCTTATACGATCTGTTATCCACAAGGCCGGCGCTCAGGTAACCAGTATCCAGTAAAAATACCTAAACTCAGTTTGTCCTGGCCTTGACTCTTAATGTACCCACACTAAGGTCCTTCCACACTGTAAATGAGCTAACTTTTCAACACATTCCATAGCATTCTCCAGTGCCTGCATTTATTGTGAAATAAACATCTCCCTGGGGCCCCTCTATGGAATATTACGAGATCTAAAGAACACTGGAGATTATTTTTCAGTTGTTACAGTGGATCATAAATTTTAAAGCTAATGTGGGCCCTACAGTCGAGCATATGCCATTCATAAATTTAATTAGCTCAATAATCCTTCAGTGGGCACAGGCTAAACACTCTAGTCCTGGAGGATGTAAACATTAACCACATGCTAACAGCTGAAAACATTCACCATGTAGTCCTACTCTGTGCAGACAAATTCCCCGCGGCTGGGCATAATTAATAGCTTTACAGTCTACGAGGCCATAATGCTCATCAGTTATTAATTAGAAATTCGTTTTCCTGAATAAATAACACTGATGATTGATGATGAAAGTTGTAATTGGGCTTTGAGAGAGATTCTCCAGGGGAAAGCATCTTAAGAAAACAAAACCACTGGAACAGGAGCAACACTAAAACAGAATTGTAGGGCAGATATCAGACGGTTTGAGCAAGGTTTCATTTGCAGTAACAAGGCACTAACAAAAGGTTTAATGTAATTTAACTGCAACTAGTACATGTACCTGCAATAATACAATTGCATATACAATAATATTTATACAATAAATATTATACAGTTGTAAACAAGTATTTATATTTCGACCAAGTGCTTTTATTAATGCCAATTTTATAGTGTTTTGGGGACCAATTGGATTACTGCGTGCAGGCCAGACCATACATTCAAACAACCAAACTTGAAGTTTATTTTTGATCCCATGGACAAAAATAAGCTGAAAATGGGCCATAAAACATTGATGTTGTGCGTGATTATGTAGTTCTTGATATGAACATAATTGGTGTTCCAGAGGTACCATGGGATTTTTACAAAGTTGTTTCTGTCATGTTGTGTAAGAAACTGTGTCAGAACTCTTTAAAAGTCTGTGTATATTTTCTCTTGAACCAAACAGGATTTGCTGAATTAAACAATTGTTTAAGTCATAATGACAATAATGATATAAGTGAGCTAATCCCAGCACCAGTTAGACCGTAGTCAACTACACCAAAGTTAAGGCAGACTAATGGAGTAGTTACACAAGCTTTTTACAAATATGTTATTTCCATGCAGGGTTTAAGCTACTCACTATTATTATCTTTAGATGGACCTGATTGAAGGTATGTGTCCATATTATTGTTACTTTAAAAAATATAGTAGTCACTCAAGGACAAGTGAAGTATAAAATGATTACACCTATGTGTCAGCATCATGTATTTAACATCAGAAGGTAAAGGAACAGGAAAGTAAATCACTCAATAAAAAGTAAGATTGTGATATCGTGGCCTTCTATAACCTGACTGATGGTGGACTGTTTTGAGGAATTTGTACAAGCAAAAAAGAAATATGGCCGCTTGCAATAGCAGTAGCAAAACTAATCTACTTATGTGATTGTATTTGTGTTGTACATCCATATTTGAAACAAAGACCATCGTGACAACAATAGCATCACAGTACTGTATAGTTAATTCGCAGAAACGGCATGGTTGCTAAGTTACTGCCTCTCATGGGGCCATGCACTATACGGTGCAATCCTTTAAATGACGGAAGGGAACGGTGAAAACTCCAGCCTTCTGCGGCTTACTATTGATTCTACACAGAAGATCCGAGCACTCATGATAGGCTTTTGATATATTTTCCTGCTGTAGTGGGTCCCTTGAAACTCTGCAAGAAAAATAACTGTCAATATGCTCCTATTATGATCTCTTGATCTGTGGCCATAAAAACCTTAAGCGATGGCCCTTATTGCAAAATAATGGGTTAGACTATTCAGTATCAGGTGCTGTTGCAATTTAAGATTTCTCAAAGTATTGTTTTCTTGGAAAGCCGGATAACCCTCTGTGGCCTTTCTCCGAACGTTCGGAGCCTAATTAGTTTGATTGACTTGCAGGAGAGAGGGATCAGCTGTGACATCACAGGCTTTGGTAATAAATACCGACTGATGGGATGGCCGTCGCCACCTCCCTCACCTGTCACACTCGACCGCTCGCATCAGCCCCCTACAGACTGGTGCATAACTCTCGCTGGTCTATTAGCAATTTATAATGGTGATCAAGAAGTAGTCAGCAGCGAATCAAGACAACTGTCTCCCCTCGGTACTAATTGGGCTGTGTTCTATTCTGATAAATGGCTTGTGACTAGCATGGGGTCCCTTGGATTTTACAGCTTCTAATGGCCCACACTAACTAGATTACTAACAGATACTGGGTCAAGGAATCGGAGATATGGTGCAAAAAATGTTAATTAATATCAATAATGGCCAATTATTAGTTTGACAGAAGGATCCGGGTAAGTGTGTGCTCTAATGACTCCAAGCTAAGTTGAAGGGAAACACTGCCAAATTTGCATAACAGTGAATGCACACTGCATGGAGGTGCCTAGCAAACATCTGCTGTGTTGGAAATTTAAATACGCTCCCTGTTAGGTGCACTGGATGTAGTCGCATAATCAGCCATTCTTCGTTGGTCATTTTGACGGCGCTAACAATGCCCTTGTGACCGGTCGGTCCCGCCCCTCTGGGCCTTCCAATCAAGAGTGGCCTCAAGCAGACCAGAGCTGTAACCGTAACAACGGCTGAGTTAAAGAGCTCTTCAGGGACCCAGCTTTGTGTTACAAGCGCTAATCCTCTTCTGCCATTATGCCTGCCTTTCATTCAGGCTAACACTTACACAGACGTGCTTTAATCAAATTTAAACATGCTCTTGGAGGATGAATAGAAGTGTAAATGACATATTAATTGACACCTTTTCTGTTCAGGTCCAGTCTGAATCACTGCTGAACAAACAGTTTTTCTTTCGCTTACAAAAAGAAATTAGGTAATAAATCATCAGCAGACGGGGCTGAAAATATTGGTCCCCTTGGCCGCCTTTATGAAAATAAACCACAGTTTGCTTTTAAAAGTCTTCAAAATAACAACAGGGTTATTACTGTATCAATTTACATTAAAACCCAAACAGAAAGTTTTGGGAAAAGTTCAATATCTTATACAATAGCTTGTACACAATATACATCAACGATTCACAGCTTATTAGAAATTATTACATTGGAATGATGTGAAACTGTCCCGATATGAGTATAAATACTCTAAACAGGTGCTTGCTTTCAGATGTGAGATAAAAGTGATTTATTCTGCTGTGTTACAACACTGAACTTCAAATAAAACAAACACAACGACAAGCCAAACGTTGTCTGCAGAAATTAGAAGGACTGTAAAGGCCAAGTATGTTCAATAATAGGCTTGATGTTACAGTGTCCAGTAGGAGTTTCTGTATCTGTTCGTCCTGTATTTTGTAAAGTTGCTTTGAGACGATGTCTATTGTAAAAAGTGCTATATAAATAAAGTTGACTTGACTTGACAATAGAGGTTAGAAAATGTAACATTTGTGTTATGTAGCACGACCGTTTTATCTAACGGAAAAATAGATGGGATGCAAATGTTTTAGGTTTTCTTAGCTGCAGTTATAGATTTTTTTCAATTAGAAGACGTCTCGATTTGTCCTGGTTGTGGTGGGTCAACTTAATCTGGCAGAAATTAGCAAATATGGACCGGTTGCTAGACTTATCTGCCAGAGACAAACACAATTTCACGCTGGCCCTTTACGAGTGGACCTATAATCACACAGAAAGAAGACCGGGCATCTTCTTGAATAACAGAATGCATCCTTTTTGTGATTTTCTGTTAGTGCTCCATTACTGAAGAGTCTGAACTTCTTGGTTGGATGACAAACCACTAAAATGCACAAACCATAGCATTTTAGTTCCCAAACTAATATAAACTGAAGGTTTTTTTTTTTTTTAGAAAGGACATGGACCCTTAGTTAGTGTGGCCCCTAAGAACAGCAACTGAAAAGATTCACTTACTCAAAAAGAAAAATATGGTAAAATTACATCAGATTTGTTTACTTATTGAATTGTAGGGTTTATTAAAATGCCATTATTAGTATGATGTGCCTATTTAATAGTATTCATTTATTTTGTTCATTGTTTTTGTTTTTAGGCTGTTTTAATGTGTTTTATAATATACATAATATGTGTACTTGCTTTTTCAAGCAGCAGCAGCACACAAACATGGTCGTTAAGTAAGACCCCTATCCATGTCTGCTCCAGGGGCACCATATGATGGCTGGCTGATGTGCTCTGACCCTAACTTATATACAAGTTTGGAAATGTTATATATGTGTAATGGTATATGGTGTATAGGCGGCACGGTGGCTGAGTGGTTAGCACTGTCACAGCAAGAAGTCCCGGGTTCGATCCCCGGGTCAGGCGGGGGACTTTCTGTGCGGAAGTTTGCATGTTCTCCCCGTGTCAGCGTGGGTTTCCTCCGGGTAC
>JAOUQU010000036.1:3172974-3183779 GCA_028566735.1 Ammoglanis amapaensis | reverse complement strand
GAAAAGCAACGTAAAATTGACGTTCTTAAAGTTAAGTCATTCGTAAATCGCTAAGAACAATCGCTTTTGGAAAATCCACTCCAGATCCTTGAACTTAGAGAGAAATATGTATGCCACCAGCATAGAAGTTAAATCTATATATTATTTGAAAAAGCTGAGGATGACAGATCCTAATTCAGTGAGTTTATGTGACAGTAGTGAAGAACCACACCCTGGTAAAACCAGCGCTTAGCTAAGTTATGGAGGTTCCCTAAATGGGTTTATAAAAGACCACATAACTCTATATTAATTTAATCATTAAGGGACACATATAATGGCAATGTACCAATAGTGATTGATTTTGTAAATAAACTTGAACACAACATTTCTGTTTTAGAGAAACACTAGCTATTTGTTTGTTGTATGTCAGAATCATCTTAACCACACACCACATTCAGTTAATTACAGGAGTTGCCCAATAAAATGTCTTTATTAATCCCATCACCCTTTAAAAATGTCAGACCACATATGAAAACTATTAGTGTAATAGTGTAATATTCTAGTTGTATCTCACTGCTGTAGTGAGGAAGAACGATTATAGCTTATCATGAATACATTTTATGTGAGCCTGAGGAGCCAACCTTGCAAAAGGGGAACGTTTAGTGATTGTACTCTGTAATGGTATAGTAGTCTCTGGCACTCACTGCAGCTTGGCATGCATGCAATTCAGATCACAAGAGTTATAAAGAGGGATTCTGATGCCCTTCCAGCAGTAAGAGAATCAAGCATGCTCCCTGTCGATAAAGGCATCACAATCAGATTTAAACATCACAAGCCTAGGCTCTGCTCCTTTGCTTAATCTTTAATTTTGCCTGTTTTTCATGTTGTTCTCAACCTCTTTTGGCCATCCATCTGGCAGATCTGTTCAAAATCTATGTCTATAAGGTTTGCGTTGTGTAGGCGAAGGTACTTGGCTTGAAACAGAGTATGTGGTCCAGAATCAGAAACAGGCTTTTGTTGCTAAAGGCAAGACATGCATTAAAATAAATGCCAATTTCCAGAGTGAATCAGAGCAATCAGCAGTCATTGTGTGTAGACAGCAATAGAAAGCACGACACTCTGGCATCTAGAATAAAGCCACTCTAATGATGTTTATTGGAAAGACCTAGCATTACCAGTGGAATTTAGTAGTGTATACTATTTCTTTCAATTTCTTCCAATAAAATAATAGGTAGAAAATTGTTAAAGCTGTGCCATTTAGTAAGTTCAATTATGCATTTCACCCACAACTCCATAATAAAAAGACACTATGTTCCTTGATCAGTAGAGCAACTGTGGTAAAAGGCTAAAGGAAGTTGACATGTTGATGTGAAACACAGTGGGGCAGCTCAGAACGTTGGTGCTCCACAGCAATATTAGTACAATATTGGTATTGGCTGGGTTTTACTTCTCACCTTCAGTCACTATAATCAACGTTCCTTCCTTGCACGACTTTTGATAGAAACTGACCACTATAGAACAAAAACAACCCACAAGAAGCAGTTTGAGATGCTCTTACCTAATCAATTCGGCCCTCGTCAAACTCATATCTTTATGCTTGCTCAAGCTTTCTGCTTCTAAAACATCAACATTAAGAATAAATGCTTATTAGCTGCCAAATATATGCGACAAACTTACTGGTGTCATGATGAAGAAATAAGCAAGTGTGCTCATTATTGTATGCCTGATAAGTGTCGTGATATAACTTTTATGTCAAAGTATTCAAATTTTGATTGAAATACACAAAACTGTGAAGTTTGAATTGGATAAAAACCTACTAATGAGGCAAATATGAGTTAAATATCCATACGCATTAAAATAGCATAACAATTTGCCAAAGTAATCATATACTTGAGCATTCTTAAGTATAAGTTGAGCTTGTTTATGTCAGATCTGCTGGTAAATTATTTGTGTCTGTACTATAAAATATCAAACAATTTTGACAATATTGACTGTATTGAATGTTATGTTTGAAACTTAGACAAAATGTGCTCTTTCCCTGAGGAGAAAATTGTCTTCAATGTCAAAAGTAACATATGCCTTTCAGAAGTGTCCTCCAGAATCAAGCAACAAGAGAAATTCAATCAACCAAGTGGCACAAAGGTCTTGTCCTATCAGCTGGTTTTGATGGCACCAAGTCCATTTTTTGTCCTCAGCTGAAAATGAAAATGTCCATCTTTGAAAGGTTTACAGCTCATTCTGATCAATAAATTTTTATTCTAGACACTTCTCTCCACTACCCAGCCTTAAGTTGTTTTCAAGTACTATCTGTTCACTATAATTGCCCTTATTCTCTCATGGCTCTTCTGGTGAAAAAAAAAAGTTCACTCAGATTGATAGCCGTTTAAATTTCAGGGTCTGTTGTAGGTATAAGAACACCATTTCCACAGATATTAAACAAACACATATACACATTCTTTTTGCATTTTATACTCCAAGCTACTCTGGACTGTACATTTTAATCTGTTTTTGTTTTTGTTGTTGTTTCCCCCATTTCCCCAGAATAGTCTCGTCTATATGTTTGTACAGAACAATTCTGCATCTCCAACTGACACCAAGCCCAGTTTTTAGACGATGGGAGGAAACCAGCGCACTCTAAAGAAAACCCAGCTCAGACAGAGGGAAGACCTGCAAACTCAACAAATAAAGCTCCAAATTACCTAACCTGAATCTGGGAATCGAACCTGGAACATCTTGATGAGAGAAGACAGTGTTAACCACTAAACCATCGTGCCTCCATTGAATCAGACACAAATTAATTAAGAACATTCTTTAGACTGTAATTGTGGAGCATGTATGTAAAGAATGTTTAATCATAAACACTGTGGCCTGGTGATTAGAGAACTGTTAGAGAACCGATCGGAAGGTTGGCGGTTCAATACTGAGAGTCGACAAGTTACAACTGAAGTGCCCTTGACCAAGGCATCTAACCTTTAACTGCTCCCCGGGTGCAATGAATGGAGCTGCTCACTGCATTGGGCATGTGTGCTCCTAGTGTGTGTTCACTAATGTGTGTAAATGTGTGTTTCACTGCACATGTTGGGGTAAATGCAGAGGTTTCATTCTATTGTGTGTAAACACTAGAGAGGTGAAATGTTCTAAATCTAAATATGTTTCAGCTCATGAGAATGTGTAAATCATTTTGGAATAAATAATAATAATAATTTATTATTTAAGTATTTATAATAGCCAATGGTGGAAACTTTTTTCAACCCATAATAACTTTTCAAATGTATTTGTTTAGTCTTTATAGAAAGTGTAAAAGGTATGTTTTCAACCAATCAGGGTATGAATCCTTGCAGCTCATGTATGATATGAAATATTTCAGAAAAACAATGTCCCACATTTGTTGGTAGAGCGTGACCTAGATGTTCAAGTACAATCATGGCCCCTAATCCCCCATAATTGAACCCAGTTGGAGGTTCTATGGATACTCCCCTACAAAATATCCCAGCAGCTATGTCATGTACTGCAATCAGCATGGCTCACTATGCCTGTGACAACCTACCAGGATGTTTTTGAGTCATTTCCAGCCAGCCTAGCAGCTATTCGTAAAACAATAATCACGCTTTCTTTTAGCTGGTGATAAAAAAAATGGTGACTTGACCCCACACAAAAAAACAACACAAAGTAAAAGCAGCATAGGTGATGTTGTAGAAGCTAATTTCATGTCACAGGTCATACACAATAACTAAACTAAGACACAAGGTAGTAAAACTGCATCAGCAAGGTTTAAAAAGCTGCTGTTCAAGCTCTTTTGAAAAAGCTGAAAAAGACCATAGACACAGTGGTAGGGCAAGAAAAGTGCAGCATATGAAAGTCACTTCATACTTGCTCTTCTTCAGAAGATGTCCAGCAGTGCTATCATCACATAACTGGTGTGTACACCTATCCACTGTATGTAGAAGTCTGACCCAGAGTAGCTTTCGTGGAATAACTTCACCCAAAAGCCCTATCTGTATTAAAAATGTGACTCATGTAACAGGAACTCCGTAGTAATATTCAAAATTCTAAACATTTCGCGATAACAAAAAGCAGTTTGGCTTCCAATGTGGGAGAGCGGTACAATAATGAGTGTCTTTTATCCAGCCATTAAAAACCTGGCATGAAATATTGACAATCTGTTTTGAACATTACTTACTCATCTCCCATGTCAAATTTGTTTAATATGGATCCATAATTATGGATTGCCCCCTTTAGCCATAGCACAATATTGGGAGAACTGGGGAGTGTGTTATCATAGACAGTACTGTGTGAAAGTCTTCGACCATCTACAGCTAGCACATTATTCAATCTCTCTCCAACTCCATTTTTCACATACTGTCGACACTCAGTCCCCAAAATGTCAACTTGGATTTGTCACTTTATAATACTCTTCTGGGCTGATCTTTATTACAATTTTCTTTAGATTTTGCTTATTGTAACCATTTCTTTACCCTTGTTCACTTCTGTAAAAGTGTTTTATTCATTAACATCTTCCAGAAAGCAACTTTGTAAATAAGCAACTGTGTTTTGTCTTAATTTTGTCTCTATCCACAAAACTGGTCAATGCCACAGAAGCTTAGAGTTGAGGTCATCACTTGCTATTTTACTCGATCTGTGATGAACAACATCGAAGAGTGGACATGGGTGCTGGGTGTAGAAAGCAGAGGTGTGTAGTGCTTTTGTTTGGTGAATGATGGTTGCAATGAGTATGGACACAGGAGTTGAGAGCCAAGTGTTAATAGCTAGGCGATAGAGATAACAGTAGATGTTGGGGGCAGCTGCAAAGATCTTTCCATGGTGTTAGTCGTGTTGGGCAAAGATCAACGTTGTTAGTTTATTAATAATGTGTTCAAATTCTATGCTACACAGAGGGTCTTCCACTGCTGGGTCCTTGAGCAATATACTTAACCCTGTCTGCTCCAGGGGTGCCATATGATGGCTGACCCTGAGCTCTGACCCCAGACAAGTTGGGATATGCGAAGAGAAACATTTCGTTGTACTGTACACCAGTGTAATTGTAATGACAAAACAAAATTGATTTTGATTTGAGTCCTAAGATTGTTGTAAGGCTCCTCTAAGCTCTATCATTCTATTGCAGCTAATCCTCTTTCATCTTCCAACAGCAATCTTAGCTTTCTCTGATATTTTTTTTGTTTTCAGCTTCTTTTGTCAATTCCCAAGGTTTGTTATTAGAGAAACACTTTACAAATGTACATCATCTTCTTGTGTTTCACAAAAATCCTTCCAGTTTGTTGTTGGCTGTCTGGCTGTCTATGAACAACATATTTGTAAACTGGTAAACTGGAAGAGTTGATTGGTTATACCAAGGGCTCATTGGTGTTGACATAAATCATGTACCATATTATCTTGTATTGCAGTTCATATATGTTTGAAATTCTGGTGTGTGGAGGACAAAGAAGCATGACTGAAATCCCCAGAGATCGGGATGAGAGCTTGTGGATGCTGTGTCTGCAGTTGCTCGTGACTGAGTCGATAACGTCACATGCTGTATGCACGTCAGCAGAGAGGGGATATAGACAGTTATTGCAATATCCCTTAGGTAAATAATATGTCATCGTGCTGACAGATAAAAATCTGGAATAATGTATTTGGTCTGTAATATTGATGTGTCCTGTGTTAAACTTTCTAACATTACAACATAAGTCATTATCCTTTCCAAAAATGATTTGGCCAGATAAATCAACAAAAAGATTTACTCAGTCATATTAATTATGACCACGTCTATGAATCTCAGATTAAAGTCACCATATATAATTACAAGATAAAGACTGTTAAACCAAAGAAAAATATGTCAAAATTACATTTGACTTTATTGCAGTAATTCATAATTTTATTCACCTCATGTTTCTATTTTATACTGGAAAATACCAGAAGTATGTTATGTAAAAATAAATTTCTGATGTCTTTAATATTACTTTATGAGCAAAAACTACTGATAATTTGGGTATTAGGTTTAGCAACTTTTATTTTTATCATTATAAAATGGATACAGACCTTAACATCACTGTAAACCTGCTACAATCACATCAGTTCAACAACAGTAAACTAGCAGCTTTAGCCCGGTAGCGTTCGGTTTATGTGTTTAGCTCCTGCGTTCATTTCAGTTTTTCACCAGCACATCATAAATACTGGATTTTTTTAAATAAATGTGTCATATATAACTTGAAATGTGAGGATGTTTGCTTTTATTTGGTTTGTGACACACGGTCAGGAAAATTATGAAGATTAGCAGCGTTGAAAATATCTTTCTTTCTAAATTTAATTTTCTCAAGAACTCATTTTTGAGCCCATGATTGACACATTTTTATATTACTTTACTCAAGGCAGTATTAAAGATATATTTCTGAAAAGGTTTGATTCTGTGAATGAATAAATTTGTGTATAAAACAGAAAATCACCCAAAACAGATTTTAGCTGGGTTTTCACAGACAAAGTCACAGATATTATTGTACATTATCATTTAAGTGAGTTTCAAAATTGCCAATTTCTGAAATTGTGAGTTTGATTTTCAGCTTACCCCCCCCCAGCCCTACACACACACACACACACACACACACACACACACACACACACACACACACACACACACACACACACACACACACATTTCTCTAATAGGACTGAGCAGTAGCTCACAGCAGAGTCCACAAACAATCCTCTTTAAATCTGAGGAATATTTTACAGCACCCGTTTTAATCAACACTGTATTTACTCATCAGCTACCACAGAGGAATATCAACACAAACAGGTACTTGCACTGATGCCTGATGTTATTGCACATGTTCCATATGGTAAAGGAAAAAGATTGCAATTCCCTTGCCACAGCATTTAGAAAGTTGTGAAGCCCGGTTATCTGAGAAAACAGAGCTTACTAATGCACAACAAACACTCATCTACTTTGTGGGAACTTCCACACTGCAGGAAACTGTGAGGACATAATGATGATCAAATATTAAATATTACCATCACTAAGGAATGAATGTTTTACTGCACAGACTGCAAAATATGTACTCTATACAAAATATGGGGCTTATAATATAATAATTCATTATTAATTTGTATTATTCGCTACGTATTAAGAACCAAAAATGAAAATTAACTGATTACATTTACTCCTACACTTTTACATAATTATGTTTTGTATTAAAAATTGTAATTTTAAATAACACCCGTTACTGAGCTAATGAATTGTGTCTGTGAAGCTGGTGTTGTGAACAGCGTTGCCAGATTAAAGCGCTTTTCAGCCAAACACCCTTAAAAATAAGAACGTTATATCATGTACTGGACTGTATAATGAAGAACTCCAATTATTCTAGCTAGTTATAACTTATGGTTCAATTTAATTTTGGCCATGTATGAATCTCATTTATTCAAAGTGACCTTCAGGAACCGAGTTATGCCTCTGGAAGCCATATTAAATATTTCTATTGTATAATTTTATTTTTTGTTGGCTGTAATTCACCCATTTCATGTTGCATCAGTGGAGGGAATCAATTAGTCCAAAAGGCAGTGGACTGGTAATCCCAAGAATCCAAATGTTCAAACCTCACTAAATTTATAGGAGTTTAAGGAGGAATCATTTATAAAGAAACGATTATGTTAAATACTTAAGGTCTCGGGAAAGGTAAAGAAATAAAGTGAGACCTTTAAAAGACATTTTGTAATGTCCTAGATGTTCACTTGTTATGATATCATTGCTTTTTGAGTTTCCAATTGTTTAATTCTTGATGTATTAGCCTAGGTTGGCTTTATCATTTTTCACTGATATATTAATTATCCTTTCCTGCCTAAAAATAACTTTTTAATGACTCTTTAAAAGAAACTAAGCCAACATATACTTCTCTCCTCAAAGAGGCATCATTCCCATCACTGATCTAAATCCTATCTTTTTTACACTGGGTATAACAACAGTTTCTGTGTTTACACAGGGTCAGTCAACAGATATTTCAGCCCAGATTTTCTTACATAATCCCTTTCAAGATGAATAGATTTTTCACGACTGGTTCGCTACTCAGGCAACACTATTACAACACTTCCATCTGGTTGGTCACTCAGGTGAAATCAGGACTCTGACACCTTCTGCTAGAAGTGCACATAAGGGCAGGTACTCTCTGGGACCCTGGCGATAGGTAGCACATGCCAAAGGAGGATTCACTTTTGTACTCTTCTTGGTGGACGTGAACAGTATGTGACTAAATGTGCTTTTAAGATGTGCACATTAAAAATAGCATACATGGAAAAATAGGATAGGGTTAAGTGGTAATAGGGTTAGGTTTGGTGCTTGGGTTAGTGCTGGTGTGAAGGTTATACTGTGATTGAGGCTATGGTATTGTTGTTATAGCTAGTATTAGGGTTGGGAGAAAAAAGTTAAGTCTAGGGTTTTGGCTTGGATTAGAGTTAAGATAGGAGCCAGGGTTAGGCCTTGTATTAGGGTTACACCTAAGATTGGGGATGGGATTAGGGTTATGGTTCTGGGATCTGGAGCTATGGTTATGATTGATATTACTGTTAGGACTGGGGGTTGGGATTAAGGTTAGAGATGAGATTAGGGTTGGGGTTTGGGCTCATGTTAGGGTTAGTTTTGGAGTTAGGGTTAGGGCTGGAATTCGACTCAGCCTTTGATTAGTTCTAGGGCTAGAGCTGGGATTGGAGTTTAAATAAAGCTCTGAAAAAAGAAACCAGTTAAAGTCGAGTTTCTCTAGTTTTAAAATTCTGGGATTGTGTTTGGTGGAAATTAGCTAAATAAAATTAGATTAACAAATAAATGTAAACGATAAATAAAAAGTAAATTAAATCATTGTTGCTTATTTTGGTCAAACATAGACCTATAGGTGCAATGTTCGGTGCAATCTGTCTAAATAAAAAAGCTCGGTGAGATGGTAGAATGTTTACTTTATCTTTATAATAAAAGATTTCAAGTTTTTCATCCAAGACAGATCAGGTAAATTGATCGTTCTCTCTCACTCACAACTTTTTCTTTCATTTTTTTTTCTTTTCTATCTTTCTCAGTTTCTTTCTCTCTGTGTCTGTCTAGTCCTTCCTCCTGGGACCTCATCATCTCCCTTAACAGTCAGAGAGGGATTTAGTACCCTCTATTCCCTCACCTTCTTTCCCCTTTTTTGTCCATTTTTTTCCTCTTCCTTGCTCCAACTCTGACGTTCTATTCCACTCACCATTCCTAGTCTTCTTTCTTTCTGCGGTTCTTACTGCACGGTGGAACTAAATTGCAATCTGCAGGGTATCATGTTAGAATAAAGAGCAGAGAACTGCAATCAAGTCATATTTTGACAGTAAATATTAGCAGCATTTTAAAAGCCAAGGTCTGATGTGGTGAGATATCTAGGGTTAGGATCTACATGCTAGCACACTAGAGCTGACATTTCAAGTGAAGAGATGTTTTAGCCACTTGTAGTGTAAGTGAAACATCTGTAATGTGCTTTTAAGTTTTTTTTAATTAGTGGTTAATTAGTGGATAAACACAGTTAAATATGTTTATTTATGGTTTTAAAAAAACATTTAATGATAATTAAAAAATGAATTTTATCCCAAATAGAACAAATAAATGAATAAACAGATATTATTTGATTGTGGTGATCTGGTATGACTAACGTTGCAGTGATCATAAGTCTTGATCTATTCATGAAATATTGGACTTTTTTGGTAATTATTGACCAGATAAAGCAAAATGGACCACAAAAAATGTGATTGTGAGATTCTGCTGGTTTGCTTGTTATAAATATTGTCAATATGAATATAAACAGTAGTAATAATAATGAATGATAATGAATATTGAACTAGTTCTTATAGTTACAGAGGTCACAGATACTCATTTAAATAAGTACTAACTGAACTGTAACTAGTTTGTTTTAAATGTGAACTGTACAAAACTTTTATATATTTTGAGGTTGTAGTTATAATGTGCATGTTTCAATTTATTAGGCTTCCTTGTCATTGGCTTGACTTTAACCCCCTTTTACTTTTCCGCTTAGTCAAGAGGAACTTGAAAGTACCCAACATCAAGTTAATAATGACTGGAGTTTGATGGAAAATGAATCATTGTTTTAGGATCCAACAAACAGAGAGTGATGCTGATAATTGTCTGTCTGAGAGGCCGTTTAGTTCCACAGACCGGTCCCTAGATATTCCAGCAGAAACCAGAGCTTGCTACAGATTTACCAAATAGATGACAGACAAATAGAAAATGGTAATTTATGTGTGCAGCATTTTTACCCTTTTTTCTGGAAGTCGACAGGCCAGTGAACCCCTCAGAGACCAGCCCGAGATACAGTAGATGGTGACCGAGTCTCTCAGAAATCACAGCATAATGTTCCAAAATCGAAACGATTCAGTCTCTCTGTGTGTGTTTTTTTTATCTTCATGCTTTTGTCTGGACTCGTTCTCCAACACGGAGGATGAAAGGCATGATGGGGTCTCTACTTGTATTTCTGTGCCTTCTCATCGTCTCATGTTTCATTTGACTCCTTTTTTTTCTTACGGTATGAGTGTTGGTGACAGAGAAGAATCAGAGACTCTTGGGCTTAAAAGTACCCGAAGCATCCTGGGTAATTAGCCATTACGCTGCTGTCACAGAGGGTTGTGCAGTCAATACAGAGATAATTTGGGCAATGGTGAATGACAGCGCTGTCCGGACTGCTGGGATGATCAAGGACGGAGCCAGCTGCACTCGGCATCTGTCAGGCCCATGAATCACACACACACACACACACACACACACACACACACACACACACACACACACACACACACACACACACACACAC
>JAOUQU010000036.1:3151604-3163221 GCA_028566735.1 Ammoglanis amapaensis | reverse complement strand
GTGTGTGTGTGTGTGTGTGTGTGTGTGTGTGTGTGTGTGTGTGTGTGTGTGTGTGTGTGTGTGAGAGAGAGAGAGAGCATGTTTTTTTTTCAGAGAGGATTGTTAGTGTTGTTTTTGAAGCACAGACTCCACTTGTCATATTATACCACATTTCCATTTGACTTTCATAAGCTGTTTACGGCTCACAGATTGCACTGCGAGATTCTCTCCTGTGCCCAGGCCTTTACATATGTAGCTTCTCCGAAACGACAATGTCGTCCCGCTTAGAGCAATAAAAGCAATCCCTCTCTGTAGTATTGTTTTTTTAGTAGGCATGAATAAGTGTAGATATGAATCACAACATGAGTTCAGAAATGCTAAAAACTGTCTGTCTGTAATTCATGGCTCCACGTGCATGTATACACATCTTAACAATCTCCACCAGGGACTTTATGCTCATGTTTTAATAATATTATTAAGTGTTTTATTATTTTAACTGATTAATTAGGAGGTGAGTGATTTTGCAAGAGTAACTTGGATGCAATTGTTGTATCTAATTTAATTCCTAATTTTTCATTATCATCATTTTTGTAGAATATATTGTTATTTTATTCTGAAAAAGAACCTAGTTAATGAATAAATCATTTCAGTTTTGTCATTTTTAATTATTCTATTTGCTATTTTACATTACAAAAATGACGACTAATGAACAATTTAATAAAATATTCAAAATAAATCAGCATTAATTAAACCTTAGAGTAATAGAAAAATGCAAGCGGTGCAGTAGTAGAATAACATAATTCAAAGTGTTATTTATTGGGATCTGGGGTCAAAGACTAGGGTCAGCCATTGTCCAGTATCACTCGGGTAGTCAAGGGTTAGGATCCTTGCTCAAGTGTCCGACAGTGGTTGCAGAGCTTGGTTTGAGTCTGGCTTTGAACAGCCAATACCTTGACTCCTAGGCTACCATTGACCTGGCATTTATAATTAGCTGAACCAATGGTGATGGTTTGGGATGAGTTGGGCCTCACTGAAGGTAAAGATTCCAACAAGTGCTCAGCACCTGCGGGATTTACTTCAAGATTGGAAAACTATCCTCGTGAAGCTGATTGAGAGAACGTCAAGTGCAATGTAAAACTATTTAAAATCTAAAACAACAAAACATTCTGATTTAACATTTAATTACTTTATGTTATATATTTCATGTGTTGCTTCGTAGTTTTACATAGTATTGTTGACTGATTTACAATGTAAAAATATTAAAATAATTGCATGAGAAGGTGTGACCAGAGATATGTAGATATGTAGTTTTTTTGTGCTTTTGGGAATGTGTGTCACCTGAATGTGCCCTTGGTGTCCCTAGAAACATGTTAATCAATTGTTGTTATTGTTAATCATTATTTTTAATTGTAAAATAATGTGCATGTATACTCTAATTTATAGACTATAGACTTTATAGACTATTTGTTTGTTTGTTTGTTTGTTTTGTTTGTTTTTTTTTTGTTTTTTGGGGGGGGTTGTTTCTAGTCTTTATTGGAAATGATGGTGCGAGGTTTAGCTTTTTGAAGAGATCAGTGTTAGGCATGAAAGGAAAGCATGAGGAAATACCCAGTGTGAGTTCTGTTCAAAGACAAACAGCACTCCAGACTGGATTAACATTTATCGAGCATCTACGATGGCCTTTTCCACTCCAGGACAAAGCTACTAACTTAATTGCTGTGACTGTTTCACCAACCGAGCATCCGCCTGCCCACTAAAGCTCGGCTAATAGACACTTCATTACAGATTAAAAAGTCTCAATTACCAAAGCAATTAAGCACGCTCCATGTTTAACCTGTAGGTCGAACAGCATTACAGCAAAGTTTAAGCTGTTAGGTGCCTGCGGAACGTATTATGCCCCGGCGCTGAGATTGCAGTTTGGTATTGATTTTACGATAGCCTGGTATGATGATTTATGGAGTGCTGGTGTCAGTATAACAAGCTGAAGGACACACAATATCATCTTCAACATCATTAAAATTCAGACGCTTCTCCAACCCAGTGATCAACTGCTGCTCACTAGCTGAGAGAAAAAGCCTGACATGAAACATATGCACAAAATGCAGACTAACTCCGGGTTCGAGCTTAACGTGTGGACCTATACATCGTTCCAGCAAGGCCTACATAAACATTATTTTCTGTACTGAAATATGAACTGTGTATACAAAATGTTTAAAAATTTTACAAGGCCCTTTTTAATCATGTTGTTTAGACGTTATTTCACCCTGAATTTATTATTTTTATAATAAACTCCTCAAAACATTTTACCTTATTTAATGGATTATAACAGCATGCAGACTTTATGCAGTGTTTATTTAGGCTGCTGGCTTTGATGTTGATAGTGAACTGTGTGTATCTATAGAGCTCAGCACTGATCGTTCCAAAAGCAAGTATGTAAAGTGAATCTGTGGTGTACTAGAGCCCCCTGTAGGCCGTCCAGAGAACTACTCCAGATCCATATTTGCAGAAAGGTTGGCAAAACGCTGATATTTATTTACAACCTACTACAAAGTCGTATAAATTCAGGCTACACATGACATTCAGTATGTTTAATGTGACAAGTACTCCTTCACGTACCATCTGCATTTTTGCTTTTAGGGGATCAAAATAAAGTAGACCTAATTGTGACAATGTATATATGAGTATTGGATCTATGAGCATTTGTCTTGTGTATAGTTAAACAATTTATACAATAATTTATTATTTTGTAATTCTTTAGCTTATGTAGCCACTTGTCCTTGTGATGGTCAAGGTGGCGCTCAAACCTATAAACACTTGGTGCAATGTAGGGAGACATCCTAAATGTCGTTGTATTTAAATTAGACATCGTGTTTGTTGGTTGGTTAGTAAAGGTTTTGCTTGTTTGTTCCTTTGTTGTGGCGTTAACAAATGTATATTTAGCTAAGACTCATTTTCAGATTCAGTGATGGAGCCTTTATCAGTGAAGCTTTGCAGCATCTTAAATTTTATCCAAACATGCACCCTAATCAGGAAAAAATAACTACTGCAGAGTAATGAAAGACTAAATTAATCCAAAACTGACCCAAAAACCTTGATGTATTTGTCAGTAAAGATGCTAAAAAGAAAACATGCTGGTCTTATTAGTCTTTACTGAGAGTACATGCGGAAGTAGAAATGGTGGCTGTTGCTTTAACGTCTCTGTGGTGAGCTGACATGCAAATGAATAGGCTGATGACTAAACACCTCTCTCTAATGACTTAACTAGCTATTAATTTACTGTCACGTTGTCATTATTAATCACATTAGCACTGCCGCACTGTCTCTTCCAAGGATAAAATGAGGTAGAACATAGTGGTGTCATCATCTGAGCGGAAGAATGCTTTCACATAACAGCAAGATTGAGCCTGTTATTTGAATATTTAATTTTAATACTGTACAGTATAGTTAGTTTTGACACACACACACACACAGTAGATTATTGTTATTATATAATTATTATTTTAGGAGCGGTAGTAGGACAATATTATTATTATTACTCCTAGAAGTAGTGGTAGTAGTTATAATAATGTACTACTAGTAGTAATTTATTAGAAGTAGTAGGAGTAGCAATTTACTATTAGTTGTTGTAACAGTAATATAGTAGTATAGTAGTAGTAGTCTTGTATTAGGTAGTAATAGTCGTGTGAGTGTCAGTGTTAGCAGTAATACATTAGCAGTAGCTGTATTATTATTATTGGTAGAAGTAGTAGTAATAGTGATATAGTATTATTACAAGTAGCAGTAGCATTAGTAGTAATATATTATTAGCAGTATCAGAAATATAGTTTTACTCCAACTGTTAGAAGTCGTAGTACAGTTTTATTCAATGTATTATTATTATTATTATTATTATTATTATTATTATTATTATTATTAGTAGTAGTAGTAGTAGTAGTAGTAGTAGTAGTAGTAGTGGTAGTAGTGGTAGTAGTAGTAGTCATAGTATTAAACCTAGTAATATATTATATATACTACTAATATATTAGTAGTCAATGGGACTGATAAAGAAATATCTTACGATTATCTTAGACTATAATTAGTAATAGTCGTAGTAGTCATGATAGTAGTATTAGCAGTCGTAATAGCATGTAGTTGTAAATGTCATAGTAGTTGCATTAGTAGATAATAGTATTATTATAATAGTGGTAGTAGTCATATTAGTAGTAGTAACAGCCGTTTTTTGTAATATCAGTCATAGTAATATTGTTAGTATTCACTAGTAGTAGATGTTGTAGTTGTTTTTACTACTAATATTAAATAATTATTTGTTTTCCATTGCTTTGTGTGTCTGTTGGAATTTTCTAGATGACAGATTCTCTCCATCAGCAGGGTCATGGCTGCAGGGAGGGATGTGGGTTCAGCATGCTAAGGTCCATCAGCCTTCTCTTTCTGGGGGGGGGGGGGTGCTTGGTTCAACCCGCTGGACAGCTAGAGGCTCTGGGAGCAAAGTACTGCCAAACACTGGCTGATGGAGAAAGATGAAAGAACGAGACAGAAGTTCAAGAAAAAGAGAGACAACGTTGAGCCAGAGAGAAATGAGAATAAAGAAATAACGAGAGATTAAAGATGTGAGGAGAGTTGGAATGAATGAGAATAATCTGATGAGAAAATATTAGAATAAAAGGGAGATGTCACAATAACATCAGCTCTAACATGACTTCTATTTTTACAGTCAAATACTTTGTATAACTGTTATTATTTATCCTTTTTCAAGGGGAGTTCTCCACAAGTCTTAGAAATGTGTCTGTGCCCTGGTTTTGTGTTCTGTGAGACAAAATAACATGTGTAAGGTTCTGCTCATGTTGATGGATGATCAGGTCTTAACTGCAATCAAAGTTCTAATTCATCTCATCGGTGTTACATGAAATCGAGATCAGAGATCTGTGCTTGTCACAATCATTTATTCCAAAGTTGCCATGTTGTATCAACAATTATGTAAGGATAGTGACCACACTTTGCGATTGATTTTTTCCAGCATAGTATAGAAATAAATAAACAGAAGAATGTCAAAAAGAGCATTGGGCATAAAAAACTGAGATATACATAATGCAAAGAACAGTCAACTTACGATCCTAATCAAGATGGGAATGGATTTGCATATATCTATGTACTACATTAAAATTTTCTAGATATCCTAACCTGCATTATAAGCTCACCTTGTCTTCACTGTTTCTTGTTTTGAGACAGCAGTGGACTGGTGGTTACAGAAATGTGCTTTTCATTGGAAGGTTGCTGGTTTGATTCCAAGATTCAACAGGCCACGAAGTGCCCTTGAGCAAGGCCACTGCTCCCCTGGCGCCGTGGCTAGAGCAGCTCACCGCACCGGACACGTGTGCTCCCTGCTGCCTCCTAGTATGTGTGTACATGTGTGTTTTACTGCACAAATTGGGTTAAATGTGAAGGATTCATTTTTATCTGTGTAAAAAACTAACTAGTAAAGAGAGATTTGTGATGTATTTACAGTTTTTAGCCCTGATTTATCTCAAGTGTTAAATGCTTTATTATTGTGTAAATGACCCAAGGTGTGGAAAAAATGCTACAGTGGTGTGTATATTCTATTCAGTGTTCACGTTTTAAATCTGTATCACTTTAAAGTACAAAAAAAAACAGTGAGATTTCCATTCGTGAATAATTGGATGCATTTACGGTGTCTCATGCAGAAAAAACTATTTACTGACAATAGTTGTTCTTTTTCTGATGGATTATAAAAATTCTTTACTGGCAGTATATCTCTGTTCGAGCTGCGTGAATTATGATTACAGCGCACAAGGACGTTGATAAAATGGCTTAGCTTGAGTGTGGCTTCAAAGCAAATGCTAAACTACAGCAAAATAATCATATAAATTATGCATAAGGTCTTCAGATGGAGCAAAATGTTTACCCCCATGAATTATTCATTGTTTATGTGTGTCATTATCATATTTCCTCTTTTTTCTTTCCGAATGCCAGAAAACTTTTCAATAATAGAACGAGCACCTAAAAGATATTTGGCAGGAATGGCAATGTTATATTATTGATGGGTGAAATTGTAAAGCATTTTCGAACTGAAACATCCAGGCCTGTTTGTTTAAACTCCCATGCAAGTGGTTCAGCCTGATATTTAAGATCTTAATTATTCAGTTCTTGTAGCTAACTACGTCTGATTCCACTGCGTCATATACACTCATTAGACATAATGCCAACCATGTGGTGTGAATATTAGATTAGATGTGTGATTGGAGATTCCGTCCAGTTTTCCCAGCCTTCCCTCCATCGGCATCTAATCTGGACTCATCAGCTCCTCGGCCCTGAGTCGAGCTCGCTGACAGACTGCCTGCTCGCTGATAAATGATCTAAGCGGAAGCCAGATTTAATATGAGAGGCTCAAGTGCCAATTATAGAAGGCTGAGCTGGTTAATAAGCAGATGTAGTTAAATATCTGAGCTTGGCACCATTTGTCAGGCAAAGGCAGCACATCCCTCGGAGACAGACCTCTGCGTTACATGTAAAACAGCATCTTTCCTTGCGTAATCACCATTTATTAGGGAGCTGACATTGTAATTAGAGTAACTAAAGGCATGTATACCTGTCTTTTAGAGACGTACTGATAGTGAGAAGTAACTCTGCATCTAGTTGGATCAAGAACATTAATGCATAAATGCTATACAGGATGCAGAATAATACTCAAAAAGCCCTAATCTCAGCGAGTGGGGTACAAAAGTCATAAGAACCACGTCAGCTTTAAGGTGCAACTAATCTTGGTGTATTTGCAGTATGACTTTTAATTCTACTGGCTTTGAGTTTGACATTTGGTCTGTGTAATATGATTTATAATTTATAAACAATCTAATGTAGTCTAATTGTAGAAAATATAGATAACAGTGGAAACTAGTAAACACTAAACATTGCCTTACAATCATTCAGTAGTACAATTGAGGATCTCTTGCCTTGGATTGTAATTCACTACATTTTAAACAACATCCATTACTTGGGCGGAACAGTGTCTCAGTGGTTAGCACTGTCTCCTCACATGTCTACCTGGTTTTATTCTGGATTCTCAATTGAAAAACATGTAGTTAAAAAAAAAATTTAATTTGTCCATGACTGTGTTTGATGTTACTTATATATCCTATGAAATTTGTGTGATAAATGACCGAGTCTGGGGAGAGTTACGGTAATTGTGGTTGCCAGATTTCAGTGGTTTTAGCCCAAAATTCTATCAAAATATAATAAAGTGATTGATAATTGCCGATTTGGTAACATAATGCAAAGTCAATACAAAGCAAATGTATTTTAAAAAGCTTCTTTGTCATGTTACAAAATACTGTTTATGATTTAATGATTTTTAAGGCGTACTTTCAAGTATGAAATTAAAGCATACATTATTACACTAATAATAAATATTTTTAAAATCTGAAACCTGTGGCAAACAAGTTAGTTTACAATTGTACGGTTACTTTATTCATAGTAATAGTACTTTTTAGTTTTTATAGTACTAATTTTAGCTCTTTTTAGTTAACTTTTGTCACCTCTGCCTATGATTGTGTCAATACTTGTAAAATCATGTTCATTAATGTTTTATTAAATTAGACTTTCAGATGGCAAAGTGTTTTTTCATCACTCCTGCTTTGGTGTCCAGTAATAGTGAGCTTTACACCACTGTCATCGAGGCTTGGCATCAAGCACGGTGATTTGAGTATTATATAAACCTGCTCAGTAATAAACCCTGTGCTTAGCTCCTGAAGAATAATTGAAGCACATATGTAGGGAACTATGGGGGGTTTGTCTTCAGTCGTAAAGAGTACAACAAGGGAAAGACTAAAAAGAAAGACTTTATGTGTTCTTGTGGTCCCATTCACTCACGGTCATGTTGTGATTATGGAAGAGTGGAGTAAAAGGTTGCACGTGCCTACCAGTTATATTCATGGGACTCTATGACATGTTGGACTCTTGGGCACATATGTTACAACCAGTTATGAGCTTTGCTCACCAGACAAGTATTCAGGAGAAAATGGAAACACCAAGGGAAGCTGTAAAGATATTTTGAACCTTTTTCAGCCTGAGCGAATAACTGGAGTGTAATTTAGCTATTTACTGCATGTTATGTTGGACTGAGCTCATTAAGTCTCTGATCATTTGCACATTGCAGCTAATGTGAGAGGTTTTATTCAGCCGAAATAGGTACGCACACTAAAAGACTAGAATTCTTTATTAATTTAGTTGGTTTTAGTATAACTAAAATATCTTGCAGGAGTTCAATACATAGTCAGACTCATTATGATCATGTAGGTGTGTAAGCGTGTGACAGAAGGTTCTAGTTGAGAGGAAGAGAGAAAATATATTCGATGTGTATTTGGTAAAGCTTAAATAACCATTTGCTTATTTTTTCAAATGTTACTTTCTGATATAAGGTCTATCTTAAATTAAAACATAGTTTTATAGTGTAGGTTTTGATAACCCCAGATTATTTAGATGCTGGAATTCTGATTCAAATTACTCATCCCACCACAAAGGTCTCATTTTTATATCTAAATGTTAAAACATAGTTCATGTTTTATAGTTAGTAACTATTAAAGCTCAACAGTTTCAGTCAGTCAGCTTCAATAGTAACACTATGAGTAGGTAATAATGCTACTAGAAACATGCAAGCCTCTTGTCGTGTGCTATTATTTTTATGTGTAATTAAAACAAAATTGCTTTATTAACATAAGCATCAGCTTGCATGCACACTGAGCTTGTATGAGAGGCAGCATTCCAACAACATATAGAAATTAAAGAAAAGAAGCTACACATTTCAAAGTGCACTGTGAACTGTTCTGTAGTTAGCATTAGCGATTAGCTTTAGCAATTTGCCCAGCATAGAGATTAGCTTTGAGTTAATTCTTTGTTTAGGGTATCATGAAAACATTAGCATAGCAAAAAGTTAAGATTATATTGTTTATCTGGTCATAGCTTTTCTTGTTCTGTTCATTCTAGTTTCTTAGTGGAAATTATCTAATGGTTTAGCCTTTTAGCATTTTTCTGTTCCTTCCTTGTTGTTAAACTTTTCCTGTACCAAAGTTTAGGGTTCATGTTTAACTGTGGGCAGTGATGGACTAGAGATAAGAAGGTTGCCAGATCAACCCTCAATATAAAATTGCCACTGCTGGGGCGCTTAACTATCAATTGGAAAAGAAAAAATGTGTTCCATTGTAATAGTATGTTGCTTTAAATAAATGGCATTTGCTAAATGCTGATAATGTAAAGTACTGTAAAATAAATAGATTAATAGTACTAAATAAATAGTACTATAAAATAAATTACTGTGGCTATAACAACAAAACTAAACAAGTCTATGTCGCTAACACTTAGGTAGCTAACTGTTTATTGATGTACTTATTTGTTTTCATAGCTCAATTTTTTCGAGTCTGATAACAAAATTAAACCTAAAATGTATTGGTTAAAACATACTTTATAAAACATCATCAGCAAATTTGTAAAAATAAAACAAATGCAAAATACAAGTATGTAAATACAAGAACTATTGCTATTCCGTCACTGTTTCACATCAGTTGAATAGATTGACAGTAATTAATCCTGATAGATTTACATTAATATGCACGAGTGTAAGTAAATTCAGTGAATGTTCATTTGAGAGGGAAAGACAGGGGGTTGGGAGCATCTGTTGGAAGAAATAAAGCTTTTTCATGTTCATGTTGGGAGGATCATTAGCATAATATCCCTTTCTGTAAGGTGAAAACAGAATAATAATTGGCTTGGCCTTTTCTCTCTGCGTGTTGTAAAACAGTTAGGCATTAATTTGAAGATAACTGTGCAATTATTTTGAAATGCTACCAATCGTCAGACTGGCGGGGAGTAAAGGAGAAGAGAGCAGGAAAGAAGAGAGAAGAGGTCATAAAGGAGAAAAGGGAATGAGAGAGTCACCATGAGGCTGAGCAGTGCAGAAAAGTTAAACATCTCATCTCATTAGTTAACAGCCTTTATTTGAAGTGGACCTGTGCTTGTCCTGGGTTTGATTACTAACCAATTAGGATCACACCTCACGCCTGGTTGATGATACATTTAAGAACGAGAAAGGAGAACACCACGTTTGATCTCAACATGAGCAAAGATTATTCCAATTTAGGAAAAATCGGCTCTAAAAACTTTAAAGCTTTTGATATAGTTAAAGGAAAATGCTCATTAGGCTTTGGCTAATGAAGGCTATGCAGTGACCTTGTTATCCTGGTTCTAATTTCAGTTTTCATCATGATAAAGCTGTATTTTAATAATCAGGCTTTGAACAATGAATTTGTAATAATAAAAACGATATGAAATAGCAGTGAGTCTTGCATCACCTGAGAACATTGGGTGATTAAGACTATCCGATCCACCTTCTGCATGGTGTTGTGTAGTAAGGGGGAATGAAAATAGCCAGAGCAAAACTAACACACACTTAACTTAATTCCATAACTAATGCATATGAAACAGTATATTTAGACAGTGGCTGGAGATATTAAACCTGATCGCCAACACTGCCCACTCATCAGTAATGCTGTCCATATAAAAACTTATTTTTGGTATAAGATTCTATAAGATTTTTTTTTCATTCTGGCTGCTCTAGAAGATACTGGGTTCAGTAACCAGGTTAATCAGGTGGTAACCAATAACCATCACTACAAATATTCACCACTAACTTGACCCTGATGTTGTAAAACTTTATATTCCACAGATGGGCGTCATCAGACTGGCATTTAAATGATTGCTTGGAAGATGGTGGTTTTTAGTACCTGGTGGTGCATGGTAATGTTTTTGACACACACATTAATAACATTACGGCAATTTCGAGATCATTTCCTCACAATCATTTATTATCACCTTGTGTGTGTTTGTCATTTCTCAGCATGCTATTTCATTCCCTGTTAGGAGCAATGAAGCAATGGTGTTTCCTTTCAGGTCCTTGTTCCTCAGTCAGGAAGCAGACACACTTGAGCTTGTTTAGAAACCCATGTGAGAGTTAATGATGTCATCATTTATTACCCTTTCCATCCTGCTGTTCCTCTCACGAGTAAACACCTTCTCACTAAACAGTGTTACAGAGCCTCTCTCACGATCGTACACATTTACACACGCCACAAAGAACATTCTCACAATTCCTGACTTTTTAAACTCCTTGCCAGACAGGAAGAGGAAAATAAAGCCAGTTGTTTCAGTGTTGTTGAGTCTGGCTGTTTCCTGACCGTGAGAGGGTTTATCACAACAGAGGAAACATGGCTGTATATTTATATTGTCAGTTTCTGTCACAGGAGGATTCTCAGACATCCCTTTTCACCTTTCGTCCATACCTCTGATCTCCAGCTTCAGGCACGGACAACCTGTGAAAGTCCATTTGTGTTTTTATGGCAGGGATTAAACAAATATTTTGCTGTCATAAGCGTTTCATGTGTCATATCGGTAAAGAAGAAAAATTGTTTCCCATTGTTGAGTTAAGTGCTCTATAATTATTTTAAAAAAAACTGTAAATAAAACAGCTGGTTTAGTAAAAGCTAAAAATATTAGTAAAAGGTGTGTGTGTGTGTGTGCGTGTGTGTGTGTGTGTGTGTGTGTGTGTGTGTGTGTGTGTGTGTGTGTGTGTGTGTGT
>JAOUQU010000036.1:3132416-3144430 GCA_028566735.1 Ammoglanis amapaensis | reverse complement strand
CGTACTCTTTTTAACCGAATCTCTCTCTCTCCCTCTCTCTCTCTCTCTCTCTCTCTCTCTCTCTCTCTCTCTCTCTCTCTCTCTCTCTCTCTAACAGTCTCTTTAGTTAGACATAGGCTACCATTCTGCTTAAAGAATGTGCCAGAGAAATAACTTATCAGTGTGAATATGGTGGTCTTATTCTGTATAGAGCAAGCATTTTGTCACTGTATAATAAAAAACACGTATCTCCCGGAAGCAAGCTTTAGATCATACAAAAAAAATTTTGATAACCAGCTGGGAAAACCAATGAAGATACTCATGAGATCTTTTCGTTTATCATGTTGATATTCACTTTAATCATACTTTAATGATGTAGAATTAAGATCATAATACATACATAGGAATGATTGAATATACATACCCTTTACAGAAAGTCATTGTTTAAGTACTTGTACTAGTGCAATAACAATAACATTAAATCAATCACATTCATACACTCTAGGGAGCAGCAGTGAGCACACATGCCCGGCACAATGGGTAGCACTAGCTACGGCGTCCGAGAAGCAGTTAAGGGCAAGGTGCCTTGCTTTGTTGACTTTCGGAACCGAACCAGCTACCTTCCGATCACAAGCCCTGTTCACTAACCACCATGCTACGGCCGCCCTATTGGTTGTTGGAACTGTTCCTAATTTTCCAGTGTTGACACTAACATGCTACACTGTTGGTATTCATCAGCAAACCTTCATCAACTCTGACCAAAATGTTCATGCTTAGTCGATATTAAGCAAGCTTTGTTTGCTAGACTTAATCAATCATAGATACTTAGATATGAGTAATTAATAACAGCCAGAAGCAATAACACAATCAGGAAAAGCACAATTCCTACAAAAGTGTTACACACTGTCTGTATAATGCATGTACACATTAATTCCGCATGGAATGTCAAACCGCTTAACACCAAAACGATTAATCTAACATACTTAGTTACAGCTGATTGGTCAATCTGCATGAATAGTAAATGAAGTTTTGGAAGATCAAGGCATGATAGTCTACAGACACATTTCCTACTGATCAAGACTTCATCTGTTCACTCATTTCACTTCAACAATATGGTTTTAATAATTCATATGATTCCCATGCTGTGTTTATTTTTAGTGACGAGAAGACTGATGAGCCTGTTAGATCACTATTAACTACCAGCTAATGAAGCTGAATACTGAATGAAGCTGCATAGTGAATAGCAGTATACTCTGGAAATATCACCCCATTTAGCATTTTTGAGGATTATATACTGTACCAAGTCTGAATACACCTTCAGTGCAGCATCATTTGATAAGTAGGTAGGTATGGGTCAAACCAAAATGTTTACATTTATATTCTACAAGTAGTCACTGGAATGATGACATTTAAGAACTCGCACTTTGCTGGTACTGGACATGTGTCGGGGGGGGGGGGGGGGGGGTGTCACAGCTCTTCTCCATTGATTGGAAGCATAATGTAATCAGGTAACTGGATTTGATATGGTTGGTATGATATGATGATTGGAAGGAAAATTGTAATGCAAAGGGAAAACAATAGTAAACAAATTCAAATGTAACATATGACATTTATTATTCAGGTTAGAACTGGCACATATGAGTGTTGGCACACAAGACATTTTTTTCGATTCTCCAATTTTGTTTTGTTTTCGCAATTTAAGGTTGTGTGTTGGACGAAAAAAGAGCAAAAAAGAGTGTTGATTTATTCTTCGTAATTCTTATTCTAGTTTGTAAAATAAAACATCATTGTACATTTTGATCAAACACAAACCCAAAGATAGTAAAACTAGCAAAACTAAAACTCTTTTTTCTCCAGAGTTGTACATGAAGTATCTAGTGAATATTACCTCCCTATAGCTATTAATCTTGCCGTAGATTGATGACTGTGAGAATAGGTGAATGAACTCCAGTGTCCGCTTCTGCCCTGAACATGTGCACATCATCGAGGAGCCCATTCATCAGCGTAGCATCTTCATCCTCCTGAACCATTCAGATAGTGGTGAAGTCAAATCAAACCTTGCACCACTTTGACCTGCTGCTCAATGGGGGTGAAAGGCTACATGTCCTTGTTTGAAAAACCTGATCGGACCATGTTCTAATCACTGGTTTACCATTGACATTACACCTTGTCCTCACCTCGTTCTTTCCCTCGTCAACGGCGTTGATATTGGTAGCCTTGTACACATCATTTCACCTTCCCCCATTCACTGATTGCCTGTAGAGTTTGTAGTAATGAGAATGTCAACCCATAGTGAATTCTAATTTAGCTCTGGCCGGCCTACAGCAGCTATTTGAACCGTGTTGCAGGATTGTAAGACTGGTACGAGACCGTGCAAGCGCTCGCCGGAGCAGTTCTGCTGATTATGAGTGAATTACCTGTTTTTCAGCTAACAAAGAACATTCCCATGTCTTCTACTAACAATATGTACAATTTGTCTCAATGTTATTAGCAAACGTTCACAATAACATCAGGAGAAAATCTATAAACAAATTGTAACAATGTCTGAAATGTTGATTTTATAGTGGGTTTAAAAAAAATTACCTTGTTTATTATAGATTTTTTTAAATGGCCAGAATAACACTGAAGTTCTAACAAAACATGTCTCCAGTCAAAATGGATTGTTATGCAGATGTGGCTGTTCGCAAATTCAGTAAAAGTACTATAATAAAATAAAATAATTACTTGAGTAAAAGTTAAGAATGCATTTTTAATTCAAACATAATTATAAAAGTATACATCATCGTAAATGTACTTCAAGTAAAAAAAGCTCACATTGCACCTACCCCATGTTTACACTTTAATAGTGTTTAATAAACTTAGAATGTCAGGGGGAAAGGTTTTAAGCATGCATTGCTTTCAGACATTGTCGATCTTTAAAATGACATACTGAGTTTAAAATGGTGTACGGGCATGCAATTCAGAATGGAGAAAACCAAAGGGATGTGTTAGCTTGTGCTAATGGAAAACATGAACAAGCTACAGTAGGTTATACAGTCATAAGAAACCAAAGCCAATAATTGTTTGTGGTTCTGCAAACAATTTACAGTTTTGTGGTTATAACGTTTACACACAAAACCTCCTTTAAAAGATTCTTATCAACTGTTCTTGCGCTGAGATAAAGTATAATGAGTTGTGCATTTATACATTACAGCTAACAAGATAACATTTGCTGCTGGACTTTATTTTTTCTGTAGCCATTATGCTCGTTGTATTATGCATGGTGCACGTAAATCCAGCAGCCAAATGGTGGATCTTCAACTAATCTAGTGTGTGGTACTCTGGTGGTGCAGAGGAAATTCAGTAACGTACTTTTACATTTTAATATTCTAGTGTCCTTGAATGATCACCTTGAAGTATATTTCGGTTATTATCTATATAACTTTAGTGAAAAAAAACATATTTTTCTTAGCTGGGTTTCTTCCCGGGTCTTTGTTTGCAGTCTCTGACATCGAGATTAGAAGGCAGAATCCCACACGGCTGCCGCAACCTAAAAGTTAATAATCCTTTTAATTAATGGTTAGGGCCGATGCTGAGCACAAACTATGAAGGATTACAACCTAAATGAGCAACATCAATTAGCTTGATTATCAGGCTAGACTTTAAGTGCTGATTTGAGAAGCAATGCGCTGTGGTACATCATAAAAATCAGAGCTGTTAGGCGAGGTATTAACAGCGGTGCTGTGTGTGCACTGAAGATAGCTGTGAAATGTGCAGTCCCACTGGAGTGAGCCGCTCCAGCTGGTCCTGCTCGAACCCGGTGCTGCGTGCAATATGATCACTCCATCAGCGCTCGCTCGGATTTACATTCATCAGGCTGCTGTATCAGAAAAACTCACCCTTAACAATTATATAACTCTCCGGCTCTGATGGGGGAAGAAAACAGCAAGCCAAGGAATAAATACCAGACGTGCTCTCTAATCACAGGCGCTGTTAATCAACGGAACACCTTCATATCTTTTAATTAAAGTTTTATTAGGGGAAACGTGTCGGGATGCTGGTCTGATGCTGCCGCTCCATTAAAGGCGACAGGAGAGTTCGGGTAATGGTGGCGGCAGATGCTGCTGGTCAGTCCATGCCAGGGCTCATCATGTCTGTAATTGCATTTTGTCACCTACAGAGGGTGGTGAGGCACCCCCGCTAAAGGCAAGGCTCTTGCCTAGCAATTATTGTCAAGCAAATTACTAGGTAGGCAATATAGAAGCTGTCAGGCAAGGTTAGCAAGAAAAAATGTGAGGAAATGGACCATTCAGCCATTCATCATGGTTGTAGTCAGAGACAACAAATTGAAAAAAAAATGTCATTCTATCTGCTGGAATTAGACGACGTTACAGCTTATCACAGCTGACTGAAAATGAGGAGAAAACTGCAGGGACAATATGTTTGTTTTCTCCTCTCAATTCCGGTCCATTAATGACCAATTTACATCTACGTTTAACCTTTAAAATCACAGCCTGCTCGATTTATAGAGTAATTACAGTAATTATGCTGAAAATAAAGACATATCGAAATACTGCAGAATATAATAACACAATTAAGCACATATTATTAAGTCACAAATATATTTATTACTTAGGAATTTAGTGTCACATTTAACACCGTGGTTACAGTCAGGACAGAAATATTAGTTACTCATTACACATGATTCTTTAGTATATAGTTATAGTGTAGCCTAGTGGGTAGAGCTTGGGCTAGAAACCCAAAGGTTGGGGGTTCAAATCCAGGCTCTTCTACACAGCCACTGCTGGGTCCTTGAGCGAGACCCTTAACCCTGTCTGCTCCAGGGGGCGCCGTACAGCGGCTGACCCTGCGCTCTGACCCCCAACTTCCAGACAAGTTGGGATATGCGAAGATAAAAATTTAATTGTACTGTACATCTGTATATGTGTAACGACAAATAAATTTGAATTTGTATATAAGTTTATATCAAACACACTCATGAGCAACTAGACATTAAATTGCTGGGTGGGACTACAAATTGGACTACAAAGGAAACAGAAGCAAGAAATAGTTTTTATATAAATTAGGCTCCGCACTCCATAGTGGGCAAATATTGGCACCACTAAAGGCAGACAAAACCTGTCAATAATCTGCTCTGGGAGGAAAAGGGGTTAAAAAAGAGAACCAAGTACTTGTGAAAATCAGGGTGTGAGTGGACCCTTCTCAAGGTGTCTTCAACAGTAAAAGACTAACCAACTACACAGTAGTATACAGTAAATAATACCGTTTATAACACTTTAAATAGCCATTCAATATGTCCATTAATTCTACATACATCTACATAGTTTGAGTGATAGTTTGGCTACAAACTATCCAAAGTATTAGTACTTATTAGGCTCTTGGGCACTCTGTAGACCGTTTCTGATCCACAGAGTTTCTGGGTGATATGTTTTTGAATCCGTAGGTTACTCTTTCCAACTAAAAGTGCTATGGGGCACTGTGTATCTTGGGGGTGGGGGTTTGACAAAGTGAAAATACTGGAGCACCTGGAAGAAACCCACGCAGAACATACAAAATGCTAAACACTTAGCCAGGAAATTTTAAAGATTGGCCAAGCTTTTCTGTTATTATTTATCTTGTAATACGACAACAGTTTGTGTACACACATATTACACACTCATTTGCAATAAAACACACTTTAGGAATCCCTCAGTAGTTTCCCAGTGTGTTAGTGGAAACAGTTTTGTACTCACATCAAAGATATGGGCCTACCATCTGCTTCATTCTCTGCATGGTGCCCACATTGATTACAAGTACATACACTTAGTTTTGCTAACAGACACGTTCAGTTAGTTGCACATACGTGTACATTTAATCACAGGGGTAACTCAAGATAAAAAATACCTTCAAATGGGAGCATATGCACACACACACAAACACCCAAGCACATTGGTCAGGTCATAAAAAAAAGAATTTACAATCTGAAACAAAAAGAACTTTATCTTGGAATTGTCCAGATTTGCAAACTCTGAGCGTGGAAAAAAATAAAACATTTTTAAATTGCTACCATAGAAGGTCTTATATTGCATTTGTACTGGGCAGGAATTGAAATAACTGGAAAACCATTAAAAAGCATGTAGGCAGTCAGGCAGTACAATTGTTAGGGGGATAGAAGAAGTGACAAAATAAACCATCTTATGTGACTCAATCCAAGATTCACCAGTATCACTGATAAAGAGAAACGTGTTTTACAGGGAGGTTTTTTTTAAAGCTTCTTACATGTAGGGAATAAAATTAACATACATTTTGAATAATTTACTTATGTTTAGTTTTATCATCATATTGACAATTCACCACCACATTATCCTGGTCAGAATCTTATTCATTGGGTGTAAGTTAGGAAACACACAAAGCTTAAGTCTGGAACTCTGTATAAACATTCAAGGAATGAACATGTTCTATAATGGTTCCTCTGTGACTGTGATTCACACAGCTTCCTGCCATCAAAATGTGTGGGTTTTTTTTTGGCTTTTTCTTTCATGTAATCGACAAGATTTTGTTGTATAATGATGGCACAGAGTGCACAGTAGCTAAAATGGCTCTCCAGGGACCATAGAGCTAGAACTAAACAGTCTGTGTATATTTAGGACGCATGTTAACTTGTGCTACACACATGAAACGCAGCTGCCCTGCATTTTAAAACTGCACACTTTTTTAAAATATAACTACAATATTTTCAACTCTTTTTAAATTAAATTTAAATCTTATCTCTGCATGTTCAAAACATTGTAGTACCAGAATTACAGAACTATCTATCCATGCTTAGAAGGGAAAGGGGGTATTTGTGAATACATATATAACGATTTAAAATATGCATACATTTATTATTTTACGTGAATCATTAAATCTGTTAAATATGCTGTGATATTCATTCACAAATGCAAAAACTCTTGGGCCACTATGAGCCGATTGCAATTCAGAACTTTTGTTAGAGAAATATTAGATTTAGTCTAAAAATGTTATGGGAATTTCAACATGTGAGGCACAGTGGGAAACACTAGGTGCTTCACAGCAAGAGGGGCCTGGGTTCGATTTTCCATCAGGGTAAACCTTCATCAGGCATGGCACTTTAATGGGACCACCCATTAAAACTGTCGCAGCCCAGTACACACCGTTCTGGTAATGGTGCCCCCTAATGGAACCTAACTTAGTAACAACGTGGTTACTAAGTTAGGCACCTTGCCACACTGTATATATGTGAATAGTTTGAGAAACATGACAAAAGATTGTATTCGATGTGGTAGCTAGGATCATAATCCAATTGGCCATCTGTGGGGTGCAATGGACAAACATAATTAACAATAAATGTACATTTTATTACTTTTTAACTCTATTTTCAGTCTAATCATGATAGATGCAACTGAGATATGTTCATCTCTCTCTCTCTCTCTCTCTCTCTCTCTCTCTCTCTCTCTCTCTCTCTCTCTCTCTCTGTGTGTGTGTGTGTGTGTGTGTGTGTGTCTACACTAACTGACAGTTTACAGTCCAAGCAGTTTAGGATTAAGGGCTTTGCTCTTTGCTTAAGGACCAAACAGTGTGAATGTTCTAATTATTAGTACAGTGTGTTAACATCTATGCTATAGCTGTCTTGTCTAATATATCTAGTCTATTTATCCATATACGTATCTATAACATCCATCCACCTACCGGACATTCATCTGATTTAATGAAATCTCTCAATACATGCCAAATCATAAATGTGTGCACTTTATAGCGTGTAAAAAGCACACACTAGTAAATGTCTAACCAAATCCATGACTGTGTGTTCTAAATATATTAAAAGCTACGAACACAGTCACTGACTTTATACGTGCTAACAAAGTGGGTTAAATGTGGATGGATGCAGAGAGACAAAAAGGATGGAGCAGATGATTTCCAGCCTCAGCATCTTCGAACCACCATCAATTAGGGTGTGATTCAGGCCAGCACACCCATATTTCCCTGTCTAATAAATTATGCCACATATCAGAAATGGCACGGCAGCCACCTATTTAAAAAGAAACAGGATTGTGCCAGGCAGGGCCATAAATATGAAATATGAAAGGCAACAAATTGAAACGGTCAATAAAGTGTGAGATTTGTTAGAGGGCTAAATGCAGCTTGGAGAAAGGTGAGACTCACTATCAGGAATTATGATGATAGAAATGGACTTTGATTGGTGTTTAATATATTTTTTTGCTTGTGCAGGGAAGGAACTGGTTGGAAAAACTGCAGGCAGGATCTATTTACTGTCTGATTAATAATGAGCCAGCAGCACACATTACGATTTCCAATTTAATTTTTTATTGTAAAATCACCGTTTTTGCTCAGTAAGATTGGATTCATTTATTTCCTATTATTGCTTAAATGCTTCCTCCTGGTTTTAATTTAAAAAGGAATAAATGCACCCTCATCCTTTTCAATTTTTATCATTGACAAATTGTTGGTGTTAGTCCGTAGGTCTGGAAAAGGCTTCTTGTTGTTGTGAATAATATTTAAATTACCTCATTTATTTGCCTCCGTCAATTTTTTTCCTACCAGCAGACTTGTCGTGCTTGGTGTGTTTTGACTCTGGTAAAAACCCTTTTAGTTTTTCATCCTCTTTGCAGTTTCTGACCTCCCACATTCTTAACGATTGGTTACATAAATCTGTCCCAAAAGTCTAAATGAAAACGTTTATTGGCCACTTACCTGAGCTCATTAAACGGCCTGCACATTGACATGGTCCAGACGTGCCACATTTGTTTGGGATTAGTAAACCCGTTCCTGGGTGGACATGAACGCATCTGGGTGAACCAGGGAACAGGTAGTGAGTGATTTCTTCTCTGTGAGCTCATGGCAAGGCTTTTAGCAAGTGAAACCTACCGCCGTGAAGAACAAAGCGAGCCAGGGTGTTCTCACACACAGAGGTCATCATAGGTCACTGACACCGCAGGTCTTGACACTATGACAGATTAAGGGGATGGAGACGAGAAGGTGAGTGCTACACCGAAACCCTGGTCTGAGTCCGTTCATTCCGATGTACGTTTTCATCCATGCCCATGCTGAGTCGTGTAAAATGGGCGGGGGGTATGACAGGCTTGTAAAGTTCGACTAATCTACACCAGACTAGCGTGAGTGTGGGAGGAGTGGGGCCAGATCGCGCAGGTTTCTAAATCGACAGATCTTTACAGTTGCCAGATTGCAATAACAGTTTCATGCCAAAATTCAATCGACCCAAACGCATTAATAGATTATACCGGGGGAAAAGAAAAATATGTAGTAGCCACTTTGCCCTACTATCTAACACTTATATCATATGTATCTGCATGTATATAACTATTCAATAAATACACAATAAGCAATTGTGTCTCTATGTGGCAACAATCGATATGTGGCTGGTCCAAGCCGGTCCTAACCAATTCTGCAGGTTAGCCACCATGGCCCCACCCTTGACTTTGCCATCAAAGAGCAGTGGTGTAAACGTTATTATACATGTAATTGGTCGCTTCTTGGTGATTGTTAAGAGTATATAAACCTCTGCAGGGGAGTTTGATCCAACAGTGGTTATGTAGCAAAAAGCTCAAAAACTACACAGACTCTAAACAGAGCCGGATGCTGCTCTCGAGCTACTGTGTTACCATGGGTTACCATGGGTGTTATCTGCTGTTCTTAAATACCTCCTGACACAAGGCTCTTGATTTTCAGGGCTTTGGACCAGTACTAAGATCACACTGGTAAGGACACCTCCAAATTGCAAGTCTGATTCAGAAATTAGCCATTCATGTCCCATGGAGATGTTGAGAATCAAACCCTGGATCCCGTTATCTAAACAGCAGTTGTCTACAATCATTATACATTTTTATACAGTTATAATTATAGCATAAGCATTATAATTTGAGTGTAATATAAATCTGTAAAATATGTGCATAAAGTTTGGAATTTGTTCGTTTTCTTCTCTTTTTTTAGCACTTTTGAGTAGCAGGTAAGCATGTTGGCCTGAAAAGCAATTTAAAAACACTGAGATCGGTCTATCATGACATTAACAACGCTTGCCTAATATGCTGTCAAAACAGTTCTGATCCACCCAGGCATGAACTCCACAAGATATCTGACGGAGTCCTGTGGTATCTGACATAGGCACGGGAAGGGGGCTGTCAGAGCTATAAAAACAGGAACAGGAATATAAAACTAATGAAATGGAAAAGGTGGATCACTTACGTGAGATCTGTCATTTTTAGTTGTAGTCTTTATGTTTGGCTTAATAGATTCATTTACTGTGTTTTCTTTTCGATGTATTAATTTAAACTACAATCATGACCCCTGGTTTACATACTGAAGAGACACAAAATTAACATGTAAAATGTATGAAAAGTTTGTGTTTCCCTCATGTCACCTTCGTTCATAGACGATTTGAAAACTCGTGGCAGGTTAATAAATGTCCGCGTTCCTTCGTTTTGACTTATGTTTCATGATGTTTCCCTACAGGATTGTTAACTTCATGTGTATTTCATGCATTTGATCTGTCTGTCATGGCACTATGGTTTTAGGGTCAGTCTTTATAGAGGCCCGTGTTCCTAATAATTTGTTTATGAGCCTGTCAAGACCAACACACGTACTTCATTTCAGAATAATGACACTTGAACGAGCGGTAGCCGCATGTCTTAAGACTGGGTTGTTCTTCTGGATTTAATTAGGACCCTATAAAGGTCTTCAAATTCATTGGACTGTTTTAAATCACACTGTCAATTAGGTATGTTTTATAGATTTATCTGCAGGGATGTAAAGTTGAAATGTGGCCACCCAGTTTTTGAGTGGCTCTGTTGTTGAAGTCAGTATTTCAAACTTTTGATGACATTAGAAAATTGCTTAAATAAAAAAATTAGCAACTTAACACAACCTGCCAAGTGGGGTAATGAAGACATTACATTAAAAATTCGATTACACAAACTTGCTTTTAACACACGATATCATGTAATATATGATGTAAGCAAATGTTCATTTTCTCCTGTAATTTACCATAATAAATATATTTATGTTAATAACCAATTTTGAGCAACTATGTGTTAAAGGCTTTGCTCGGGGGCCCAACAAGGGCAACTTAGTGGTAGTGGAAATTGAATGAGGCACTTTCTGATTTATAACTCAGCACATTATCCAGTCACACACATTATCACATTATGTTATTTACAAGCATAAATGTTTAAAATAACTTAAAATTAAATAACTTCATAATAACTTTTTAAGAAACTTCAGCAACAACAACCCAACCAGTCATCCGTTCATTATCCATTATCTCTGTATCTGCGTAGGTTCCTTCCAGGTACGTCCGGTTTCCCCACAGTCTAAAAACATGCAGTCAGTGTAAGTTCGCCCAGTGTGTCTCACTGCGACCACAAAATGGTAAAACTATATGAAACGGATGGAATGCAGGATTTAGACTTTCCAGGTGGAGTTTGTATGTTCTCCCTGTGCCTGTTTGGGTTTACTCCGAGTTTTCTGGTTTTCTTTACAGGATCTAGAAATTAATACTAGACTTGGCAGGAATTATTGGATTGAATATCTATGACTCTTGAGTGACCAATACTTACTTCTTTTAATGAATGTAGCTAAGACTGTAAAACATGTCGTTAAAATTGTAATTAAATATCAATCTTTATAAATATTTGTATTTGCATAAACTTGACTGAGAGTAATTTACTTTGTACTACCATTTTTATCCCCTGAATGGAATCAGGTTAGCTTATTTTTAGGAGTTGATTTAAAGAGCCTAGTATTTTCCAGAGCCGTATAGAGTAGCCTGGCTGCTTTTGGCTCCTTTATATCTAGGGAGTGGAAATTAATGTGTATTAATGAAGCCTATGAAAGCGACTAATTGAGCATTCCGTTACTCGCTGAGTTGGGCATCTGCTACTGACACTCTGAAGCTTTCGGCCTGCAGCATAGAATCTCTCTCATCCACTATCTGTGTGTGTGTGTGTGTGTGTGTGTGTGTGTGTGTGTGTGTGTGTGTGTGTGTGTGTGTGTGTGTGTGTGTG
>JAOUQU010000036.1:3054948-3065899 GCA_028566735.1 Ammoglanis amapaensis | reverse complement strand
TCAATCAAACAGTTTTGTTCTTTGTTAGTCAATTGTTTCTTTATTTTAGACCTACTGTCTCCATACGAGGACATTGTTTTTTCTAAAACGGCTTCATGTAGAAAGACAATATTCAATTTTTATGATTGTTAGGTCCTACTAATCCCAAATAGCTAGAAATAAAAAAGGACATCAGGGAAAAGTCTGGGTCTCAGGAGGGTAATAATTGTACATTCAGTATGTACAGTATGTTGTGACAGTGGTTGTGCATTGAATGCAGGGATTGCTTTCACCCAGGGAGGTTTCAGAGGCTCCTTAATTTCTTTTTTTTTTTTTTACATATAAGGTACCATACTAGACAGTATTGCGAACAGACTCTGGTTGGGGGGCGGGGACGGACGCACGGACGGAAAACATAAAACGCCGCCTACGCAGAGAAATCAAAAAGTTTTTAAACGGACCCATTAGCAGTGTTGGGCTCTTCAAAACAAAGGATGAGAAGAATCTATATAAGAATAAAGCTCATCTATCTGGTCAGTGTAGCTTTTAGAAATGATCAATGTACCTAACGAAGAGATTTGGAGCACTTACGCTGTAGTTTTTTGTTGGAGCTGTCCGAGTGGACGTGTTTACGCGGGAGGTATGGTGAGGGCTGAGGCAGAGGGAGGGAGGACACATCGTGGGTCTGAAGCTTATACCAGTGTGGTTGATCATCCAAGAGTGCGGTCTCGAGTTCAATCAGGATCTGCAACAACATTTCCAAGTTAAACAGGATTGTACAGTTAAGAACCGTATAGGACAATAAGAACAAGCTTTGATAAGCTGCTATAAAGCTGGATCGATAAATAGATAATGACATAAAATGATACAATAATAATATTCATTCTATTTTTATTTTTAAGTCTCTGATTACAACATTTGATATGATTACTCTCCGGCACCCAGCAGAAGTTTATATACTCTTTACAACCACCAAAAAGCAACAAATTATATGTAAATGAAAATCCACGTCACTACTTTTTGCTGGCAAAGAGGAGAGCTTCTGTTTATGTTATATAATCATCACATGTGTGCTATATATCTGGGGTCACCAACCTTTATGAAACTGAGAGCTACTTTTTGGGTACCAACTAACTACCGGTTTGATACACACTTGTGAAATCACACATTTATAACCTTTAATGACATGTTACTATTAATAATAAATGATATTCATCTATGTGAAGATGCTGATCATGTCAATGATTTCTCACATTGATTTTCAACTAATTTAACAAGGTAGGAAACAAATAAATATTAATATGCAAAATATGCAGCTATTTTTAGAACAAGCCAGCGGGCGACTTATGAGGTCCTTTCGGGGGACCTGGTTGGCACTACGTTGGTGACGCCTGCACTAGGCAAATACACTAAACATTTGCACAGGTCTCCAGTCAACAGTTTACACACACACACAGATTAATTGGAGATACTGAAATTGTACTCTCTCTGTGTGTGTGTATGTGTATGTGTGTGTGTGTGTGTGTGTGTGTGTGTGTGTGTGTGTGTGTACGTGTGTACCCTGCAACAGACAGGTGACCAGTTCAGGTGTTTAGTGTATTCTCCCAGTAAACAAGGTCACATAACAGCTGATTTAAAAAAAGTTTTCTTACCTCAACTTTTGCTCCTGGTTTGAAATCCTTGGCGGGAAAATAAACCACCTCCTGAACTTCATCACAGGATCTGTCTGAATTCTTACCAAAAATGATGCGCTGTCCTTCTGTAGCTGGAGGCAAAGCCACAAACGTGTCACAGGAGGATGGAATCATTCTAATCCAGAAAAACAGATTAAGGTTAACAAATAAACAAAATATAACCAGGGTTATGTGGACAGATTAATACACTCACAGAAAACTATACACAGAAAAGACCCGGATTGCCAGGACTGTCTTAAGCATAAGTAGCATACAACTAGGTTCACTGGAGAAATGTAAATAACAAACTTACCTATTACTAAAAGTTCGACGTAGTGTAGCTTCCCGACAGAAAGAGCAATTCTATGTCAAGATCTGTCCTTACAAACTACAGACTTTCGGTTCCCATTTCCCCCAAACGACCGTAAACATGCCGACGAAAGTACAAAATGAAAACGAAACTCAAATGCCTGACTACAAATCATATAATATGCAGTGCTTGGTTCGTATATGATTTGCAGATCCGTGAATTTGTTGCAGCTTTACAAACGATCGTAAATAAAAGTTCTAGACTACGGAAGCGTATTGACGCCACAGTTAAAAATAAATAAAAATCATAAGTATGTCGTAATTACGACATTAGGATCTCTTTATAACGACTTAATGATGTCGTGATTACGACGTAAGAGCTTGCTGTGGCAATGTGTATGACATCCACAGGAGGCACTCGTCTGATCTTTTGTATCTATAATTCATATTAAATAGCGTGATTGACTGAATCAATCACGGTTTAATTAATCCTCGTCCTCTCGTTTTATTATTGCAATGTACAAAATAAAAGCCGTTAATTATCTTCTTAATCTTTAAAAAGACTCATGCCAATTGACATTTGAATACAAAACTGTGCACACACATGTAAGTCTAAGTATATAGTGTTGAAGTGTTGAATACATTTTTGTTCATTTTAGTAGTATTTCCCTTATATATAATTATGTGCCTGGTTATTGTTATACTTGCTGTAATTGTCTTAATAAATTACTTTCTGCTTCACAATATGTAGTATTATTCTGTAGCATGTACTGTTTTGTGGATGAGATAGTAAAGGGATTACAATATGTGAAATAAATGGTATCGCACTGCTTTGTGGGCTGTTCTGGCTGTTACCATCGGTGGATCGCATCTGGATTTGGCAGCGGAGATTCCAGTAACGTTTATTATTTAGTTATTAATATTAATTATTTAGTTTTGTGTGTATTATCAGTTCGAATACAATTCAGCACTAATTTTGATTTTTTTTGTAGCGCCACAGCGACACCTGCAGGCGGAATCAAAGCATCCAGCTTTATCCAGCCTCTGAGTTAACGCCGACAGGACCCGGATGTGTACTGGCTTGTAAACAGTAGCATCAGGGCCGTGTGCTGCTACTAGCAGACTTTTGTCTTTACGGGGTCTCCGTCTTTTTAAACATGGGGAAATCTTTCGCTAATTTTATGTGTAAGAAGGATTTTCATCCAGCCTCCAAATCCAACATAAAGAAGGTAGGTGAGAAGTACATTCGAATAGCTAATACGTTAGCCCATTGCTAACTGATATAGCTACAGTAATAGTTGAAGATACTTTATTGGTTAAATTGTGATTATACTTGTTTAAATGCTTATTTTTCATGTTATTATGTGCTGGTTTGTTGTTGTTGTTGTTGTTGTTTACACCAAAAAAGTGTCTAGCATTGTTAGGTTACATGTTCAGTACAGGCTATTATTGTGGCTTTTATAGCTAGTAATATCGTTGTAGTTACACTTTGTGTACTTTACTGTGTTTGTTCTTGTGTTACTACGTTTTCTTGTAGGTATGGATGGCAGAGCAGAAAATCACCTTCGACAAGAAGAAGCAGGAGGACTTGATGCAAGCTTATGTCAAAGAGCAGGACACCTACAACAACAGGTACACAACACAATGTCGATTTATTTACACACGTTATAAGCATCTGAAGCTCAGGACATTCACAGCCAGGATCGATTTTTTTTTTTGATTAAGTACCTTAACATGATGGGGGTGTAGATGACTGAAGTTGCCGTGAGGTGGCAGTAGAGTATCATGTTTTAATCTGTGGAGTTTCATGTGATTTTAAGGTTGCTGATGGGCGACGATCGAGTGAAAAATGGACTAAATTTCATGTACGAAGCTCCTCCTGGTGCATCCAAGGGTAGGCCTAAATATTAATATTTGTAATGGAGTATTAAGAAGAAGAATTACTTCAATATGAAATGTGTAATCTTTCTCTTTTTTTGTTAATGGATTGTCATGAAGAGGAAACCAAAGAGGTAATTTATTCGATATATCTTATTTTCATATTAAAGTCTTGTTCGGATAATAGAGGTGCTTTATTCATTGTGCTGCACTTATACATTCTGTTGAATTTGATTTGAACAGGAAGGAGAAGCTGAATATAAGTTTGAATGGCAGAAGGGTGCACCTCGTGAGAAGTAAGCAGTGTTCGTTGTATTTAAATCAATAAAGCTTCTTGGCAGTTATTTTCAGATTTAATCTCTCCTTTTGTTTAGATATGCTAAAGATGACATGAATATAAGAGATCAGCCATTTGGTATCCAGGTGATTGTTTTGTATTTATTTTATGTGTTTGGCTTATATCGGGATTTATAGACTGATAGTAAAAATATGCTTTCTAATAAGATGTTTAACGTTTAACTCATCTACTCGTCTAAAAATAAACATTCAACAGTGTTACAGTTGACAACCGTTGACATTGATGTTTCTAGTGTAATAAGAGTGTAATAAGGGTGAAAAGTGTTTGTTTTGTGGAATAACGTTTTGGTTCCTATATATCAGGGATTTTAATGTAACCGGAAATGGTCATTATTTAGATTATTATACCAGGAAAAAAATTAAAGATTGGAAGTGCTGTTTTTACATCAAGACTTTTACGCTCTTGTATTATCTGATTTAAAAACATCCAATCACATTATTTAGGCATGAGCAGTCTGCTTTATAAAATGTTTAGTTTTTTAAATATATATATTCTTGTAGTTTTTATAGTTGTGAGTGTACACACATACCAAAGAAACAATATTGTTTGCAGGTGCGGAATGTGAGGTGCATCAAATGTCATAAATGGGGTCACGTGAACACAGACAGGGAGTGTCCTCTCTTTGGCTTGTCAGGAATCAACGCCAGCTCAGTAACAAATGATGAAGCAGGTATCTTTTTCTCACTAGTTTTATATTTACATGCTCTGAAAGTTCTGAATACATGTGATCGTCTAACAAGCCATGACAGATAAGCTGCTAAATTTAGTGATACTCTATATTGCCAAAAGTTTTTGCTTACCCATCCAAATAACTGGAATCAGGTGTTCCAATCACTTTAATGGACACAGGTGTAAAATTAAATATAGCACCTCGGCATGCCGACTGTACTTTCAAGCATCTATGAAAGAATGGGTAACTTTCAGGAGCTCAGTGAATTCCAGCATGAACCCCTGATAGAATTCCACCTGTGCATGACATTGATGGCATGTCTGGTATGGATAAACTTGACTGGTCTAACCCCGATAGAAACACCTTTGGGATGAATTAGAGAGAGATAGAGTGGAAACTAAGAGCCAGGTCTTTTTGTACCAGCATTAGTATGTGACCTCACAAATGCACTTTTGGATAAATGAAAAATCCCATAAACACACTCCTGAACCTTGTAAACAGCCTTCCCAGAAGAGCAGATCATATGTGAGTCAAGGCAAGTGAGAGAATACTTTTGGCAATATAATGTACACTGTCATAAAATGGCACTTTTCTAACAGACAAGTTTTCAGATTCCTGCCCTACTGAACTCGCCCTGGTCCGAACTAAGTGCTATTATTGTGAAGTGGAAACAACAGCTTAGCCTCCAAATAGCGGGTCACTCAATCTTACAAATGGAAGTGATGTGGTGCACAAAAAAGCTAGTCTCAAAATGGTCTCTTGTTTTGAAAGACAATATCAGCACTATAACTTTTGAGAAGTGCTTCATGAATTGATGGTTGAATTTAAGATCGCCACACACAATGCTAAGTGTCCGTGCAGCTGAAGTGGTGTTAAGCCTTTGGACTGAAGTACTGAAAACTCGGCAAGCACTTAGACATAGCTTTTAGCAATGTAGCATGTCTGAGTCTGAAACTGGTTACTTTATGAAGCCTGTAGATACTTTACTTTCATCTTTTTTAGTGTAGATTTAATAAACAGGTATCTTAAACAGGATCAATGCTTTTGCGTTAGGGTGTTAACGACACTGTTCACAATAGAAAAATAAGATTGAAATGTTTCCTTTCATTATTTCTAAAAACGAAATGTTTTTAGGTATTTTTCATTCATTCAAATAATGAATGTCAAATTATTTCTGCGGTTGATATAAACTATGCAAAACATTTTAGAATTTTGGAAAAACCCTGAGTAAGTCAACTAGTCGTAATTAACTTGTTATTAACTTCTTCTTACATCCGTTTTAGGATTGTAAGCTGTAGTTGAGTATTTTCAGTTTTAGAAATAAAATTTATACAAATGTAATTACAATTTCTGATCATTTTGGAAGTATGTGGAAGGATCTATGTATTGTATTTTTTTGTCCATGTTCATTCTTACTACACGGTCTTACTACAACAGTTTCTGGATGCAAGCCTCCTTGTTTCTTTGAACTTGGGACTGGTAGTTGGAGTGCACTGACAAGTCGTCTATTATGGTGTTCAACTGGGCAATAGCCTTCTCACAATGGTTATCTGTAAACAACCGCCAAAGCTTGGCCTAAACTTTAGGTGCAGTTCTTCAGATTTTATGAAACCATACACAGAGCAGTGGTTCAGTATGCACTCAGGGCTGTAATCAATGTAAAGCTTTACAGTAATCTATTGACCTCAATTGGGTCCAGAGCAACAGTTCTTTGAGAATGGCACTCCCTCAGAACTGCCAGGGAAAAAAGCAATTATTGAGTATTCTGATTTGCTCTAACCACTTCTTTGGTGGAATAATACAGTGTGATTTGCCCAGTCAGTGGACGAGTGAGTTGATTTGGTGTCCCTTTCTGTTAACAAAGCCTGTGCAGAGCTCCCCTCTGAGGGGGAAGCACACACATCAATGGGACTGTGATGCTGTGTTTTGTGCTAACAGGCCCGTCGATGCACCCCTCCGAGTTAATGACAGAGATGAGGAACAGTGGATTTGTGCTGAAGAAATGTGTCCTTGAGAGGAACGCTACTGTTTGTGATGGAGCACAGGTAATCTTCAGGTCCCTCTGACCCCCTTAGCCTCAAACAAAACCAACCATACCCATGTCTGCTTTCGAGCGAGGCTAGGTAGGGGTGTGATTGCTGTTAAACTGCCTATTATCAAACCGGTTGTAGAGCTGTACCAGCAAGTGTAGCCAAGAGACCGGGGTTGATGAAACTAACTACTTAAATTATAGGAAAGCGAGTAAAGGGACTTATTTTATGACTATGCAGATTTGTACTGATTAATCGTTGTATATGAATTTTACCATGTGGGGTTGAACTTCGCCTTGTGTGAATTGTGGAACACAGCATTGTTGATGCTGATGTGATAACCAGCTTTGTTGATGCATTGATCCAGGACTTTGTGGGCAGTGAAGATGATGATGATCCTGAAGTCGAATTTCTTAAATCTTTAACCACAAAGCAGAAGCAGAAACTTCTCAGGTGTGTGATTTTTCTTCTTCTTCAGATTTTGGTTCAGTATTAAGCCACAGCTAATTTAAACTTGAGGTATTTTTTTTTCTTTCCTTTCAAAAGTTTCTCCCAAACATCATTACACACATTTATATACATTTTTGTATATACATGTACTTGAACGCAATTTTGACAAGCTTGTTAAAACTGTATCATACAATGTGTTAGTACACTCATGACCGGCGAAATAGTATAATAAAACATTAAACACTGAGATGTTTAAAAAATAAACATAGAACATACATACATAATAACATACAGACTTACTATGACACTATGTATTATTTTAAAATACTTGAATAAAATATTTCTTTTTATTAGAAAACTTGATCGGCTTGAGAAGAAAAAGCATAAGAAGAAGAAGAGTAAAAAAGAAAAAAAGAACAAGAGTAAGAAAAAGAAGTCCAAGTCCTCCTCCAGCAGCAGCTCCGACAGCAGCAGCAGTTCTGATTCTGAATCGGAAAGACACAAAACCAGGAACAAAAAACTAAAGAAAAAGAAGAGAGACTCGTCCAGTGAAAGCAGCTCAGACAGTGAAAGTGCTGAAAAATCCAGAGTACAAAGCAAAGACTCTCACAACAGCGGTCGCTCTAAAACTTCTGATTCTAACCACCACAGAGACGGTAAACACGATTCAGACAAGGGGAGGCCAGGACACGGTCAGAGGTCACCACGTGGAAGAGACAATGAGAGGAGTAGATACGAGGAGAGTAGAAGCCCTCGCAGAAGAGAGCAGGAAAGAAACAGGGACCGCAGGAGGAACAGAAGTGTGAGTGCACCTAGAGAAAGTGAAAGGAAGGAGAGATCAGTTAGAGGGATTGAAAGAGGAAGTAAGATGGATAGAAGTAGCAGTCGGGACCGAAATGAACAGAAACTGAATCGAAGCCAGGAAGAAGAGAACAAAGCCAGGATGAAAAGCGGAGGCCGGAGGGAAAGAAGTCGTAGTCGGGAGAAAAGGAATGATCAGGAGAAGCGGGTAAAACGAAGAAGCTTGAGTGATGATCGTAGTAATAGAAGCGAAAGGAGTCGAAGCAGGGATAGACGAAAGTAATTTGGTGAGAAGAATGAGCACAGCTGAGAACAAATGAAAACGGGAAGGATGTAGAAATGAGTTTTAAACAGGCTGAAGTTGGGAACATGTGGGGTTGAGAAAAGAGGGAGGACATATACTGATGCTATAGTGTATTCACTGTTGTGTATGTTGTTGTTTTTTAATTTCAGTAAAATCTAGTTATAACTACCGTAATCATACTGATGTGCTTCATTGTTATGAATTGGTATTAACTTTAAAGCTGATTTTGTTCATGTAAAATAAAATTTCTGTCGCCTAAATAAGCTTTTCAGTCTTTTGGGGAATTCATGCATATTTTTACCACAAGAGGGCGCCAAACTACTTTCCAACCGAAGTGAACACAAATTCTAATGTGATTTTTTTCGTCCTTCCACAGATGTATTTTATTTAGCTTATTAGTGTTGTTTTCCAGTATTTAAACCATGCAGGTATTTATTTAGTCTTTGTAGTGAACAGTGTGAATCATTGCTTCTTCTTCTACACCCATCACTTAGTGATTTAAACTTGGTTTACATCTCTTGATTTATTTCTCAAAGGTTCTACATGAAAACAGTCTCCGTTATATTAACTGCATTATTCTGTGTAATAATGCATTTATTATTGGAGTAGTGTTGAAAAGAGAATGGAACAGATGTCATGGACGTGACTCTATGATAGCCGGTGTCATAATAACGGGCTTTGCTCATTATAAATGTTTTAAGCCAAACTTGACATACAGCACTATGCAAACGTTTAAGAAAATACATGAAACAAATCACATTAGCACAAAAGCTTTGCCTGTGTCTGCTAAATGTGTACATAAATTACATTTAATTACAAGGAGGTGTGTGATCTGTTTAATAAATTTCTTGTATTTAATTAATTCATCAGTTTAATTGATTTATTGTCTAAAGCGGATCATGTCTCCATCAAAACCTGCTTTTTCTTTCAGCAAGTTGTTGGCACGTGATGATAATTTAATTCTGTGGAATGCATTTACATTTGCATGCATTTACTATTTTAGCAAACACACAGCAATTCAAAATTTAGGACTTTGTTTAAGGGCCAACTAGCAACTTGCTGCTTATTGTTTAGTGCCCTATAGGCTGTAACTATGAATTATCTGATCATCTTGTTTTTTTAATAGCAAAACTAACAGAACTGTTTATATAAGCTACTGTTTATCACTGATGATTTAATACATTTTATTGTTGAAGAAATTGGGTTTAATGAAATCGATTCATTTGCAGAAACAAGTCGCTGAATAGATTTAACGATGCGTAAATAATGAGGTGTTTTTAACTGCCCCCAAGAAACATGGATCAACAAAGAGTCAAAAAAGGAGTGAAGTGATTCTTGCTATTTTAAATCTGGATCAAAGTCCGACGAAATTTCTTCAAATATTATTTTGGACTTTTTTAGGTGCCTAAATGCTTTAATAAATCAGAATTACACTAAACTTCGCTTATTCGTTTATGAAATGTGTATAAATAAGAGTATTTACACAAAAATGTAAACACGTTTTAAATGTAAATGGCATTTAAGTGCCTTTACATTTAAATCGTGATAAACTTAATGTATAAGTCTTGTGCAAAGATTTCCAGGTTTGGTTTAATTTTTGCACGCGTACCTTCTAAAATGTTGGTAATAAATCTTAAGAATTTAAACACCACAATTTAACAAATTGACTTTTTAAACGGAGAGAACGAAATAACAAAAAATATCTTTTTAATTTAATAAATAGAATAGTTTCCTAATATTTAGGAGACAATGATAGACTGGTAAACAGGTGTTGAGGAGGAAAGTATCTCTGTGATTTATCTTGTTGATCAGTTCCCTGCTACACATGCTGTTTGTGTCTCTCTTCAGCTGCGACTTTCTTTGATGTGGATTTATTGTGGTGCGTAAACAAAGCTTGACTTTTCTCCGGAGTCGCAGCGAGAGCGCATTCCAACAAACCCGCAACAAAGCGCTGAGTGACGGATTCACTGTCCACCACCCCGGGTACTTCATCCTCCCTGACCTTTCACAGCACCGAGTTCTTGTGCCTCTGTACGCTCCTGTTTGTAAAGCTTAATGAGACCATATAATTGCAAAGTGTGCTTATGAATGCCTTCACGCCCAAACAGCGCCTCATTTCCGCAGCGCGCCATAAAATCGTCCACAAAATCGTGAGGTTAAAAGCGGTTTAAGTCGTCACGACGTTAAAGCCGGACATCGTCTTCTATTGAAAAGGGGATGAAATGTAGTACATGGTTATTGAGGTAATAATATTTTGGCTGGCCTGATGGTATCTAGTATTTGCTTAGCTGACTTTTTAATTTGCAACAAGCCTGCCATAATTAAAGATCACACACATATTTATGGTAAATATAACACATAAACAATCATAAAACAGTTGCATTTGTACACTGGTTGCGTAGAAGATGTTCATTGCAATTATTCGCAGGGCAAATTTTGATTGTGATCAGTCTGGAATCCGTGCATGCTGCCCCCCCCCCAGCCCCTCCACCCTAAATG
>JAOUQU010000036.1:3030015-3049074 GCA_028566735.1 Ammoglanis amapaensis | reverse complement strand
CGCCCCCCCCCCCCCCCCCCCCACCCTAAATGTCCTAAAAGTGCAATCTATAGTCCTAATGTTTGCACAAATTTCGTGCACATCAAATGCTAATAGAACAATTTGATGTGTGTATTTGCCTTCAGTTCTGTCAGTATATACAAGCGACTACCGAGCAAAGGAAATGAAAATAATTTTCCTTTATTGCTTCTGGTCAATTGAACTTGGTTCCCGACTCCCCGTTTGAAGCTCTTCCTGGCTGAGACGAGGAACCGGTGCGGGTTCCCATGCGTGCTGAGCGGGGCACTAATTGTTCCTCCTGCTCGTTCTTTCTTTCAAATCGGACGCTGCACTGGATAAACACAAAGGAGTCCGAGAGCATCCTTGAACCCTTTCAATGCACGGCCACTGATATTCAAATAACAACCAGCGACCATTTGACTGCGCCGCAACAAGAGCATTTCAATTCTGTATTTGCATATTAAACCATTTTCAGCCTTAAAACTGGCAACCAGAAAAAATAATGGCGAAACATTTCCCATCACCACCGAATCAAGTGCTGCGCCCTTGGCAGGCTGAGAGCCGCTTTACGCTTTATCTCTTTCTTAAATGGACATTTTCTGTTTGACATGCAAATGTAAGCAGTTAATTTGAGCGATTAAAATAAATATTCAGGGCCCTTTGTCACCGAACCCCCCTCGGAATAGCCGTGCTAAAGAGCGTTTGAACAAATGATGTCTCGGAGATTAATTAGATATTTGATAAGACACGAATCCCTATTTGAGAATACAAGACACACGGGGCTGCAATGCGCTCCAAGTCATAATTAATACTATTTAACAAGATTTACACGTGGGAAATAAATGTCTTTTCCGGGGCATTAACTATTGATTTCGTCCACTGGGAAACTGTCTGCATTTATCTATAACCTGTGAAATCTATATTATTTGCATTATTATTTTATGTCCATATTTCCACGTTTTAAAATGTGCTTTTTCCAGCTTTAACAATTATTTTTTACTCCTGTAGGCCAATTTAATTACACACAAGTGACCAAAAATGTTTCACATCACATGTCCGACTGTAAACTTTGTTAGTTTTTTGTTTTGATTAAGAAGGTGTTTTTTTTTGCGACTTTAAAATACTAATAAAATTAAATTGCCAACGAAAATATTTTTGATTTTAAATCCCTTTAATTACAAAATGAACTTCTTATACGCGAGACTTTATACAATTAAACATTTATATCTTTTTTGCAGGGTAAAGAAAGAAGGAACTGAATTTTAAATAGCTGTGTTACATACATACTGACATCCACAAAGTGCGTCAAAAGTAAAGAAACCCCTTGAATTTTAGGATCCACCACAAAACAGTAATAAGGAACATTTACAAGAAAAAAATAATTATATTTGCCATTTGCCGATATAGCTACATTAAGTTCAGCTTGTAGTTTTCAGCTCAGTTCAGTTGGATAATTAAACACTTTATACCGGCCTGGAATGTGAAACGATCGCTTGGAGGTTTAAAATGTTTTTTTTTATGTTCCATTTGCTGTAGTTCGTTTCAGAAGAAATGTTTCATATTTCAAAAAAACTAAACTGTCCCCAAATTTGTTTGTCCAACTTGTTGTTTTTTTTATCCTTGACTGTGGAGTTACCAGTTTTTGGCCAGCAGTTACGCGTTTGTTTTAGTTTGTGTATATATAGATGTTTTGTTGTCTGGATTGGGTGGCATGGGGATGTTCAGGACTCGTGATGAGGAGATTGCTCTTTGACTGTGATTCTTGGGTTTACCCCGTCTAAAATGAGTTCTGGAGATTCGGACCTCGGGGTCTCCAGGTTACTCGTGTCGGTGTCGCTGTCGCTGCCTTTTTTGCCTCCACCTCCGGCCGTGTGCGTTTTGATGTGTTTGCTCAGGTGGTCGCTCCTCATGAAGCGCTTGTTGCACACCGGACACGCGAAGCGTTTCTCCCCGGTGTGGGTGCGCAGGTGCCTCTGGAGCTCGTCAGATCTGGTGAAGCGTTTGCCGCAAAAAAGCCAGTTGCAGACGAACGGCCTCTCCCCGGTGTGCCATCTGAGATGCGCTTTGAGGTGTGACGTTTTACCGTAGACTTTGCCACATCCAGGTATGTGACAGCTGTGCAGGCCTTTTCTGCGCAGGCTGGCACCGGCAGGTCCGAGTCTTTCCGCCTCTTGGCAGTTCGGACAGTCACACGTGGCTCTGCCTGAATATCTCCTGGAGGATCTGGAGGTGCTACCGATGCCCGAGCTGGCACCCGAGATCATAGCGTTTGCTGCTGAAGTGTCCGTGTACGTAGGGATCACAGTTTTGAAGCCGTCCTGCGTCAACAGGTGTTGGCTTGTGGACAGGAGGTGAGACGCCGTCGGGCTGATGCCGGTCGAGCTGAAAGCGGAGTGTGTGAGGCTGGAAAAATCGGGGTTGTAGCCGCCCAGTTGCGAGTGGATGGCCTGTGGGGTTCCAGTGTGCAGCGAGCTCTGCAGCGTACCAGCCGGGTTCTGCACATCCAGCCAAGAACCCGGGTTCGTGTGCACGTCCCACCACGCAGACGCACCGTTAGCCACCTCGCCAGAGATGGTGGAGTGGAAGCCGGATTTGTACCACGATTCGTACGGGTGCGCCATGCCCACGCGTGGGTACAAAGTCTCCGCCGATGTGTGCACTTTGGAAATAAACGCAGACTGTCCAGATTCTTGCGAGGTAACGCTGGCCGAGTTGGAAAACAAGCTGCTGTATTCGGTGGAGAAAGCGGACGAGGTTGGCGAGGTTGATGCCAGGCAAAACGCGCTGTTGCTGGTACCGGTGCTGGTGGTTAGTCCCGGCGTACTACGGCTCGTAGCCACGCTGAAGCCCGGCAGACTGGATCCCAAACTGCAACTTGACGAGGACCTTTTCCACGGATGAAATCCACCCTTAGAGAACGCGCTGGAGTCGGGTAAAGTTGTCAGGGGACTTGTGTTGCCAATTTTATTACAGGTCGCCGCCAACATGGCCAAAGGGGTAGTTCCGAAACGCGGCTCTTCCTGCACAGAGGTAAATAGTTTTTTTTAAGTTTACTTAAATTTCATTATTGATAATATTAAGTTTACGCTTTGTTAATATTTGGATTAAAGATTTGGATGTGTTTTGTTTTTAGATTCTGGATGGTTCTCGTTTTATAAAATTGCTCAGAAAAACGTAAAGCCTTAGGCTACTGCAAAATGAATACGCTGATTTATTGAATAATATAATCTTAAACATTTATTTCACAAATGTAGCCATTTTTACAACTAACGAGCAAACGATTGAACCTTTACCGACGTTTGGTAAACTTTGGAGCGCTCTGCGTACTTTACGCATTCCATTTATTTCTACAATTCACCAAATTAGAACTTCTTTAAAAATCACTGCACGAATAAAACAGTCAAATAACATTATAGTATCAACTACAGACTGGATTCAGCGTAAAGTAAACTTCATATTAAATATTAAAGAGAGTAAACGACTTACCCCAAGTATCGATGTAGCCATAGCCAGGGCTGTTTCTGTACTTTTAAGGACTCCACTGGTGGTGTGTATTTTCCAGGTGGACTCGGACAGGACGGGGTTTGTTGGAGTCTTTTCTGGGTTCTCTTGTTCCTTGGCTGAGGTTTCACCCTCTATAGGGTGGTTGTACTGAGCGCCTTCTTTGAAGTACAGCTGCCTGGGACACTCGACCAATCTGCGCTGCGGATACTTAAGGGACGAGTCGTGTTCAGCCAATAAGAAACGCCTCCATGACAGAAATACTAAACCAGCATGTCAATCAATAACCAGGGTACCGATCCCACTGTCAGGCGTCAAGCGATCTGCTAATTTTTAAAGGTTTATTTTATTTTTGGGTTTTACAGCCGGCAAAGTGCGGTGTAGCTTTTTGCAATGCGAGAACAACTTATTCTGGTGTCATAAGATGGTACCAACATGGTAAGATAATTATAACCTGTATGTTTAATAAATGTTGTTGTTTTAGATGCGTTTATGATATTTGTGTATCGTGGCTTTAATATTACAATATATTGCTTAGGCTTATTATTTATTTGCAGACCGGATAATACGAAGTAAAGCTATTTCTATTTACAAAAACATTCTTCCTATCTGTTGTGCATGCATTCTTGTGATGTCATGAAATTGTACCTATTTACCCTAAACTGTAAGTATATATATAAATATAAATATATAAATATATATATACGCATGTGTATATAGAATTGTGATGGCATTCATCTTAAAGTGATTGACATTTTTCGTCTGACAGTCACTGCAGACACCAGACGTGCCATGAGAAAATCAAAAAGAGGAATTACAGATCTTACAACAGGTGTGAAGACGTGTGTGTGTGTGTGTGTGTGTGTGTGTGTGTGTGTGTGTGTGTGTGTGTGTGTGTGTGTGTGTGTCAACTTGCTAAGTTAAAATACTTCTATACCTCGCCTAAAACGTAAACTTATAGACCGACTATTAAGCATGACTTAAAGAATCTAACGTGTTATAACTAACTTAAATTAAGACTATATAATGTAGCCTACGCCTGATTGTTTTGTTTAAACCGGTACATAGGTTGTATTTTTAAACCAAGATCAACGCATTGGTGTGTTTTATTTCTACTTGTTAAAACATTTAAGGGTAATGGCATAATTTAACAATGGTCTGCTTTGCAGTGAATCATCATCCTTTTAAAAGTTAAAGCAATTTTCCTGAAAATGGTCTCGCCAAAAGCTGCGCATTACTGTATTCAAAATTACCAAATAATGCGCCATTATAGAGTCTGAGCGGTGCCAGCAGCTCGGCCGCAATTTGCTCCAAAGCGCTTCGCTTTAAATCCCTCCTATGGAGAGGAGAATCTAAAAACTTTATTCAAATCCCCACGACCGAGCTTGGAAATGACTTCATTTCGGCAATCACGGTAAATTGACAGGGGAACAATTAACACTATTAAATATCTGTTAAGCATAAACACATTTGGCAGACGATGAGAGAATTCTCCCTGTGCGCTTTCTCTCCTCCTGTACAGATGTGTACTGCTTTATTTGACTGAAATTAAATCTTTCTGCAGAATCACTGTAATATAAAATTACTAAACGAATGTATCTAAGAATTTAATATTTTAGCACCGTGGTCATTGCATTTAATGATCTTAATTTAATGCATGTATATTGTGTTTTCCTATTTTAAAAATCACAACAATTGTATTTACCATTTTTTGTGCACAATACTTTGTAGTATATATATATATATATATACTGATTTCCTGTACTGATATATATATATCCTGATTTTTATACGAACACATCAGCCTGAATGTTCTACCTGGCGAGCAGCTTTCTGTGGCAATTAGAAGCCTATTACAAGTCATTAGACAGATCAATGTACCTTAAACAATGCGGGTGATTTATTTGGCAAGAACAAAAACGTTTTGCATCCATTGTGGCGAGGCTGAGTGGCGGTACACATCCATCACAGCTTTAAGCAGCTAAAGATAAATGATTATTCTGGACTTATTCGTCTAGGTGGCCTCTATAAAAGGGTCTAGTTCTTGCTTCAAATTTGGATCATTTAGCTCCCTGTGTGCAGAAAGATCCGGGCTGGTGGGGGTTTTCACCAGGCCCATTCCTTTTTTTTTTGTCCATTGCCTTTGGCACTGATCAGTCCCCACCCTTAAGAGGAAAAGCGCATTTGTGGATAATTAACTAATCTGTTTAAACTGTAATCCGTCTTATCCACAGTTCCTGTGCAAACTTCCACACACACCCCTACACACACATACACACACACACACACCTGATGTTTTCAACCAAATGTTTTCTAATTTTTGTAAATTGTAAATTGTAAATTTAGTGTGAGTTAATGCTGCATCTATGATTTAAGTGGATGATGAAAGTCTCTGCAGGACCACGACGCGCTAACGATGCGCCTGATTGGCATAATGACGTATTTCGTCATCTGTGTGCAGAGAATGCTGGGAGGTTTGGGTATTTACAAACACACAAACTGACACATGAAACCAAAATGTTAGTTATTACATAATTAAGGAATCATTTATTTATACAATTCTCGCACTAAATCCTTAGCTTAAATTACATTATAATGGAGCTTAAATTTAAATTTATAAAATTTAGCTTATTATTATTATTGTTGGCATATATGCCTTTTATAGGCATGTATATATAAAAAATTAAATTAGATCAAAGCAACCATTTACATGTAGAAAAATTGTGCAGATTTATCTCCAATTTGCTGGAATAGCTGCAAAAATGTCACTTGAATTATTGCACATATCTCGAATTGTGTTTAATAATCATTGAGAAGGATTTGTGATGTGCGCACTGGAGAAAGCTTTCCGCATCATTTACGCAGCATTGCGCTTCTATCACAACCTTTCATCGTCTATATGAAGGATTTGCTACCGGGCAATGAAGTCTATTGATTACAGATACGTAATGTTTATTACACAAATAATGATACAGGGTTTCCCACGGGGCTGTAATATTCATGATGCTGGGGGTAGGTGAGGGGGGCATTTGTTGTTAGAGTTGTGCTTCTTGATTATGGATGGTGTTAATGTTCTGAGGAGCTGAAGAAAAGAGAAGAAAAAATATTTTGGGAATGATTCACAATGGGTACTGCAATTGAAGGTGTTCCAAAATATTTATCATCAACGTTCAGACATGCATTATTCATAAAAGAAACTACCACTCTACTAATAAAGGATGTCAAAATAGTTACTCAGGTAAATCACGGTACCGGAATCCGTTAAACGTTATTTATAAATCTCAGTATTTATGTGATCACATGTTCAGGGTATTTTTTTTTATTAATCAAGCATCGTGGCATTGTCACTGTCCAAACATTTAAAAACCAATCAGATTTAAACATTAAGTTTATCTAACATGTGTCGAAAAAATAAAATATTTACCATAATGCATAATAATTTCATTTGGCAAACTTGTCCAAAACAGTACGAAATGATTATCCAGTCATTTGTAAATAATGTGGAATTAAGATGTGAAAATGTTTATTATTATTTATTAATATAGTAAAAATATTTTACACTTGCTTTTAAATATATATTTTTCAAAATTGTAATATAAAATACATACATAAATTAATGAGTAATTGCAACCATTGTACACATTTAATTACATTGATTATTCTGTTTAAGGTCATTTTTTACACAGTTACATTGATAGATGTCAATACATTATATTGATGATAACACTCACACACCATGGGTATAATTTACCCATTCAAAAACTGTGGGCTTAGTGAGCACACACACAGTATATAATGACACAATACATCAACTCATAGCATTTATTTTCAGAAGCAGATTCACCAGATGTTGAACATTTAATCAAACCTATTTATTACAAAAGTGTAAAAGTTTTAATGAAGTATTGTTCTTTTCATTTTGTTACTTCATCAGGGTTTGCTTTTGCTGGGTATTGTAATGTATTAGTTCATTTTTAAATTGTATGTGGCTTTATATCAAAGGTGTGTAGGCATGTACGCTCGCAATCACGCTTTACTTTGATAGTTTTATGTGTTCAGGATTGACTCAGCGATGAGCATCTGTCTGGTCTGGTATGGATGAGACTGTACCCGTTTTTTACAAACTACTTTATAAACCCTTCTGCCACACTTGTATTTTCTCATCTCATTTTAGTGTGACTTAGAAAACTTTCCAGAAGACTTACCAGAAGTAAACACAACCCTAAATCCCGTCAATGTAAGAGTGTGTTTTAAAATCCCAAGAACCAATTTCGTATGAATCCTCAGTTTGTTCTTTTTGCACATTTACAAAACACACTCAAGATGTTTGACAGTACCGGTTTTCTGTTGTCTATAATTAACATCTCAAATAAAACATTAGAATGGCTCCAAACAGACAATAGTATGTTTGCTCTCAGGTCGAACAGATGATCAAAAGTATGACATGGAATGATCAATATGTTTGAAGGACAACCATTTGATTTTGAATGGTGTAAATGAACATGATTGTTGTGGCTGCCGATAAAGTGATCTAAGAACACAATTACATTTGACCAGTGCTTGATATGCTCCATCTACGTTTCTTTATCTTCATTAGGAGACTGATGTTTACAATAACTTAAAGACAAACAGTTTGTCTCAGCCTTATTACAGTGACTAACTGTGAACTGTCATTTGGCATCCAGCAAAACAGCCCTTGGCAAGGAAGAATGCTTATCACATGTCATCTCTGCATGGCAGCGCAGAAATTACATGAAGCTTGTGTTCCACTCCCAGCTCCATTGTACTCTCGACATCTTCTTTGTCTTACACAATTAAGGTGTTACACGGTAGAATAATTTAAATTGCCAGCTTTAAAATAGAGACCGAGGCACTTAAAAAAAATAGCAGAATTTGTTTACTGATTGTATGCAGCTATTGACTTTTCCATTACATGAGAAGAGCTCTGATTAGTGCCTGTGCAATGCTCACAGAATGAGGCAGGCCAGGCAGGGTTACAATACAGAGCATTTACTCTTATTGTTCTCCAGGTGTCTCTGCCCAGAATTACTGTTGGACACAGTAATGAGGGTGTCACTGCAGGTCCGAAGCCATTTTCCAATTGCTGCTCCACGTGACAGATAGCATCTGTTGTCTGAAGTCTTCTCAGAGTTTTGATGAGGCTCCCAACCTGCGTGAGATTTCCATATGTTGCATAGTGATTGAAGGGCCATTTCTTTCATGTATTTCACTGGCTGCAGGTGAAGGCCATTATCCTAGTACTGTTTGTGACATAGAAATAAGTCAGGAAGGGGGTGTTTTCCCCAGAGCAATGCTCATGTTGTGGATGAGACAAACAAGAAGAACGGCTGTCCTAAGTTGAGAAACAAACCACAACAGAAATATTTCTCCATTCGATTGTTCTCTGTGGGGCCAACAAAAATAATTTGTTCTTGATTTCTGACGAAAACCATCTTGTTTCCATCATAAAAGCAGTGTGTAAATAGTGCTGGAAAACCAACACATAAAGTGGATATTTATTTATAAAGAATTTACAGCACTGTCTCGACCTGCATTTGTTTTTAGTAAAAATGTATTACAACGATTCTAAGTGGCCCCTCCACCACTAAAACCATTAACAATTTCTGGCTTTGTTTTATAATTATGGAAATGTTTTCATGTCCAGGAAATGGTTATATGGTTTGAGTACATGGTCTCAAAGAGTCTCAGATCTTTGACAAGAATGTGCAGTGTACAGTCAAAAGAGCAGAGAAGTGACTCGGTCCAACTTGCATGAATGGCATATTTGGCAGAGCTTTTATTCATGCCACAATAACCATTTGCTTTTATTAGTATGTCACACAATCTGACATATTCTTATGATCGATTCTGGTTCTAAATGTTTCTGATGTTTTTTTATATTATTATTATGTCTTCATTATAGCCAATGATGAGATTTTAAGCAGAAAAACAAGCATGGCTTAAACTTAAATTGTGCACTGGAACGTAGTCCTGTTGATCATTTATGTAAATCATATTTATTTATTTATATATTTAGTATTAGTATACATATTTATTTAGTTGATTGTAGCACATATTCTCTGACAAACTGTGCACCTTTAGGTCATTCTTCAGGTCCATTTAGGTGGCTGCATGGCTACATTTTTAACGAAGGCTACTGGATCAGCAGACGGATTAAAGCCAGGCAGAAGCTTTACATGCCCTTGTTTAAAGTCAGAAAGTCCATGCTTACTCAACTGTTCTGTATCTGTCTTTTCTTTTTGCAGGGCATCACTTATATCACACTTACCTTCTGCACCAGTTTTAGGACCAGTGGTAAACTAACAATGTCAGCATTAACAGTCAGCTATTACACAGGTACCTGTATTCTCTTTTATTCTGTATTGCTAATATCATTTCTATTCCATTTTGGGCTAATATTCCAGAAATTTTATTCACAGGGTGTTCACAGCTTATCTATCCCCATACAAGTAGAAGGTCTTAACAATGTGCCAGTTTACATCACCAAGTCTGATTTTTGATTGGGAGGCAGTTTAGATCCAAGAAGCACCAAAATTCTCTCATGAATTAAGAGCTGCTATAATATAAGTGGATTTGTTTTTACAAATAAATGTGGTTTACATCATTATAGATGGTTGTGCACATATTAAGCCCCTTCTCCAAAATTTCTTTTTAAAATTCATTTTAAATCATACTTGATTGTGGGCAATGCCATTTTTGTTAATGCTTCTAATTAATTAAAGTCCATCGATTATGTGGACAGATTAGGTAACATTTTGGGTTTATTCCTGATCTTTGCAAATAGCTCCCCCATCCATGTTTTTTTCAAACCTCAGTGTTTGCCGAATGTAATCAGTTATAACCCCGAATGAAAAAATGTCACAGCATTAAATAAGAACACTTTTATTTGCTTTCGAATACTGACCCATGTTAACCACACTCTCACATATTTTGATTTCCTTTTTCATTGCTAAGTATTTCATCTATTACCCACACCACGTTCTGTCCACTGGCCTGAATCTAGAAACCTCCTCTTCTTTTTCCAGCTGCGTCAGTCTGGTACGCACTTACAATTTCTTTTCATCCGGACTTGTTATTGTAGCTCAGTATCTACAGCAGCCAAAACATCACTGCACGGCACATTTTCTCATAGCCTGGATGTGGTTGATCAGTTGAACCATCGCTGTTATGATTGGCCCTCCAAACCTCTCTACTCGCTAATCACAAGTGACACAGCACCTGTGTAGGAGTATTCAGAGCTAAAAGCTCGTGGAATAGTGTTTGTGAAATAGCTTAGCCTAACGGAGCAATGTTATTATTTTACAGAACTATATTCTTGATAAAGCTGTAGAAATAATATTGGACTATCACGAAAATGATTACCCAGGCAGTGAAAATGAAAAAAAAAAACTTTAATAGAGATCTCTTTCTGGCATGTGTGGGAGGTGTTACCACAAAATCTTGAATTACAGTGAGTGGCAGATTCCAACTGTGAGAGGTTTAAGCATTTTGTGTTCCTGTATACTTATAGAAATATACAGTACAGTCATATAAAGTGTATTTTTGTACCGCTATATGTTTGTATCTGTACGACTGCTCCTTTATATGTTGCCACAGTCGTTTGTAGTTTGTATTCTTGATTTGATCTGGTTTTTACACCAGATGCTTTGTTCCCTATTTATCTGGACTCGGCACCAGCAATAAAGTCCCAGGATCTTCTCTTTGTGAGGCAACAGTGATGCCCGACTACAATAAATATTCTTTCCCTTAAACAGCCAAATGCTCCATAAGTAAACATAATATCTTGATCTATAAATGCCTCACTCACTAATTCACTCATTCATCGCTATTTCTTCCACTTTCCAAGTACCTACAAAGCTGAAACTTGGTTCCGTCATTCCTTATCATGTCTTTGGAATAACAGATTGCTTCTCTCTTTTCTACATTCGATGGTTTGTTTGATACCATCATCAAATGCATCAGCAAAAAATATTAACAGTCACATACCCAGTCGGAATTGGATATATGAGGCAGCTAATAATGTAAGATATTATGTGCATCATTTTATATCTTGATAGATTATTGTTATATTTTCTCGAGTTATTGGTTATTGGCCTGTTCATTTAGCACTTTCAACAGAAAGTATTTCACTATAAGCCTTTATCATTATTTTATTACAAAAATGCTGTATATACTGCATGTCTGTACCACATTGTTAGGTTAAAGTAGCCAAAGTTTCTTAAAGAGATGTCTGTAATAGATACTTTATTACAAAACAGTACTGATCCACCAGAAGAAATTCTTCAACTCTTCAATTTTGAACAAAATTCATGTCATAAATCTTATCTGCAAACTAAAACTGTCCTGTATTACGAATGTAAACAGTCCAGAGTAGAGTCTCCCTTACACAAGCACTAACATAAGCAAACATCTACATTACATAAGCAGCTTGAAGAGCAGTGCCGTCATCAGTATGAACCAATCGTTTATATCATTAGAAGAAAAGAATACAGCTAATCATGAATACAGACGATCATTCATGGTCATTCAGATATCACTGTTTAAAGACAACATTTTGAATAGCCTGCTTGAGAGGGCTAACATCACTGTGTGATATGTGCCTTTGGACATGGATCTTATCTTCACACAAAGCTGTGTTAGCCAGTTAGCTGATGTAGGACTGGGATAGCAGGTTCGATGTACAACTTACAGTACACAGTGATGCATTTACCTCTCTGCAGTCATAATGAGAAACGTGATTATAGTCACTGAGCAAATCTACTGTATTCTAAAATCCATTTGACGACAGACATAGCGAGGAGAGGGGGTCAGAATCAGTGCTGTGTGTTTGTGTTATGTGTTGAGACATTGTCAGCATTTAAAATGAGCATTTTGATTCGTCTCTGTTTGAGGAGGCCCTGTCAGCCACCACTCGTCTTGGGTGATTAGACTAAAACATTTGCTCGTCTTGACTGGAGATCACAGCAGCTTCACATAACACTCCTTGATTGAAGGTCGAAATATTTTGAATTCTAATGGAGACTGGCTAGATGAATTGCCTGAAATAGACTGTAGAATTTCGGCACTTCCTCCCCCTTACCCCCCTCACTCTTCCCCTCTGTGGCCGCTCTGAAAAGAACGGTTGGGAATGGCTGTGCCTGATGATCATAGAATTACTTGATGGTGATTCTAAACCCCTCAAAGAGGAGTTGCTATGGAGATCTCGCTCCAAACTGTGAAATGATTCCTTCTCTGAAAGGCTGGGGAGAAGAGGGCTGAACACATCATTGTTCAGGTGGTGGTTGGTTAGGAAATTGCTGGTGCCTGAGCAATCAGCGCTGCTGCTGTAGTTAAGGTTCTAAAACGGTTTGTTCTCTGAATGATGTGGGGCAACAGTGATGTGCATATGATGGTTCCTTTCAATCAGGCTCCACTCAGACTTGCCGGGCTGAGGAAAATGACAGAAAGAGTGGGTTTGAATGAAAAAAAGGAATGAAAACCATTATTGTCTCTCAAAGCTAATGAAACCTGGGTCTGTCTTGATCTATCTATTCTTTGCCTAGGTAAATCTTCTAGCTAGATGGAAAGGTTATAGACCTTCTGAATGAATAACCAATTCCCACTGTTTCCTCTCTATAATGTTATGTTAATTAAGCATTTGTGGAAATTGATCTGGGTGGATTTATATTTTACTCTTCATCCATTGATTTTCAGTCAACCTTTTTGATTATGATAAGGACTCCAGCCGGTCTGAAACATTTCTGGAAAAAGCAGAATGAAATCTACCTTGAGGGGGGCATCAGGTCATTTTAGGGAAATCTCCCTGGCTCAGTTGAGAGCAGAGAAGTCCACCTTTTGCATATTTTGGCCGACAACTTATTTTGACTTCTAGCTGCTTTCTTGCTGTTCGGTGACACTACAGCAGATCCTGATTTGCATTATTGATTTCTCATAGTTTGTCTTCCCTGATACCTGGTACTGGTCTGAACATCCTAGTGTCTAGGGTTGCGCCACGCTGACGGAGTTTCAAACAAGGGAGTTTAGACTCTCTGCGCTACTGTGCTATTGAAAAATGAAGTTGGGTGAGAAAAGGGTTCTAAATTAAGTACTAACCAGATAAAACATTTGAGCTTAGATCCACATGACTGTGTCGATGCACCTACATTACCTGCTTTGCCGAAGTGCTTCCATACTTCACGATGACATTTTACAGTATGACTAAATTACAGTATCAGTGTTAAATGACATTATCTAATTAAGAACACGGCGGAGTGATGTGAGGCAGTTACTTTACTGTACAAAGGCCATTTATTTTGATTTCCTGGTTTGATTCCTTTCTATGTACTTTTGATCCAAAGATTTGCAGTCAGATCAGAAAAACTAACATTTAACATTTACATTTTCACCACACAGCAGATGTTTTTATCCAAAGCAAATGACAGGATGGTGTACAACTGTTGAACAATTGAGGTTTACCATGCTCATGGGTCCAACAGTGGCAATGCGGTGGTGATGGTTGGAATGGAATAGGCAACCTTATGATTATTGATCCTGTACTTTAATCACCTAACTACTACTGCCTTTAAAAAATAAAAGCGTGATTACGTGAATGTTTGTGTGCTCCCTGGAGAGTGATGACCAATCCTAAGTGTGTCCTAACTTTTTACAGAATAATCAGACCCACCATGACTATGACTAGAAGTAACATCGAATAAACAATAAATTAAAAATCTCAGAGGCTAAAAGTGGCTTAAAACTTATTAACGTTTTGATTATTGGTCCAGTACCTAAATCAGTAAGCTGCTACTGCCTATTTTTACTTAGCCTGTTTTAAAAGACTCACAAGTCAACAATTGGCTTTTTTAAACCATCAAATGCTTCATATAACTGGGATACATACCATAGTCAGTCCTCTGTAGTTGTATATTATTGGATTATTTTTCTTTTCTATAGAAAAAGCTGAATGGAGTTGTCTGACAGACTCATAAAGTAGATTTTATGACTGTGAATACCAAAGCAATTGCAGCAGTGCATTTGTGTAGAGCCTCTTAAAAGCGAGCCAAGGAATGCAATTGGTCTGGATGTTCTCTTTCCTTTTTACATGTGAGTACTTGCAAAGGTAGTCGGCTGCCACTGAACACTGTAATTTAAGTGAATAATATTGATCACATGATCTTCAAGCCATCAACAACACCAAGCAGAGCAGAACCATTACTGTCACTGATGTCAAATTTATTGTTTATTTTTTCCTGTAAAGTTTTTCTTTTCTTACTTTAGTGTTCAGTTAAATGTTTACAGTTAGATTTTATTCTAGAACAAAAGAATGGATTCTGTGGACACCCATAATCAGTTGATATTCCAGCATGTGCAGTGTATGGTCAGAAGTACTATAAGCAACGCAGGTTGGACATTCCTCAAAAACAAATCATATTAAGTCTAATCCTATTTCAATTATGACAACATAACCTCTTCTGAAAAGGATTTTACCAGAATTCTGAGGAAAATGCTCTAATGTTGGTCAAAAAACGTATTCCAAAGCTTGTCCGGTAAATAGGGCTGGGGTTAGGACTCCGTGCAGGCCCTCGAAGTTTTCTTTCACCCTTTAGTGTTCTGTTAGATCTTGTTCTTGTGTTTTATCTAGAACAAACCTGAATATGCTTTACTTGATACTCTTCCAATCTGTACACGGCACGGTCAGAAGTATTCAGTCCTGACCAAGAGCAACACAGATTGGAGATCCAACAAAACAAATGATATTAAAAATGTTATATATATTTTACATTACTTGCAGTTCTTGATGTATAGCATAATCTGTTTAGTACCACTGGAATTAGGGCTGTGTTGGTCTCAGAGGATCTTTAAACTCAGCTTATTATTGTTTTTTATAGTGCTCGCTGTGTACACATTTGTCAGCCATGCTTAAACATGAAAATATTTGTATCTCTTAATCTCTTAATCTCTTGTATCTTTTAATATATTTCATTTTTATTCTTCATTCTACCATTCTATTTGACTCTTTACTCTTTTGATTTCCCTAAATATAGATTATATTTATTAACCTGTGATGAAATGTTTGGTGACATCAATCAGGTATGGGAATGGTGGATCTGTGTATCTCTGTCTGAGTGTGTGTACTTGCTTGAACTTGTCAGCAGGTCTGTTTCATTGAAAAACAATTCAGTCAGCAGGCTGATGAATCTTTTGAAAACCTTTGTTGTGTCACACAGTAAAGACACACCTGCTAATGGGGTCTTCCAAACATACAGTACTTAATGCACTGCTGTAAAATGGTAAAACGCAGATAAACTTGACCCCCACCCCCAAGCAGACGAAGTCTCCGAACTTCTTTTACAGTCTTCCTTGTGGCTTGTTCTGGCGCCACAACTTCATAGACTGATCTTCACAGAAGACTTTTCAGCCCTGTTGTTAAAGAACTAATTGTGGAGAATTTCTCTGTAGTTCTTTTGCCTCTCTATTTGCCTTGAGGAAACACACAGTCTTGACATGTTGTAACTGATGCGTAATAAGATGTATGAGAAACGGATGTGACTCAGTATTTCAGGGTTAGAAATGTGAACCGATCCAAAGCTGGTTTCAAACTATGTCATTTTAATCCCGATCCATTGCCACCATGTGCAGATATTAAAATAATTGCATCATGTTTGCGTAATAAACCTTGAATTGTTGTAGGACTGTACCAGTCAAAAGCTTGAACATAGATTCGCGTTCAACTGATTCTTTTGATTGTATTCCTTTTCTACAATGTTCATACCTCCAAGCCATGCAAGACCTATTGGAGTGCCATGTTAGATGACTGGCCTCCACGATCACCCGACCTAAATGTCCTTTAGATAAGATGAGCTTGAACACAGACTCTACAAGGACTAAGTATCTCTGGGAAGCCCTTTAAGAGGATTGGAAAACCATTCCAGGCAAAGACAAGTGCAATGTGCAAAGCTGTCATCAAAGCCAGTGGTGCTTACTTGTAAAATGTAAAAAAATATATTCTGGTTTGTTTAACATTTTCACTACATGCGTTACATCTACAATGTAGAAACAAAGTCTAGATTTTGGGAGAAAACTGTTGTATAGCCAGACAGTTTATTCTCCAGCTGCTCTGTTTAGTACCACTGGAATTTGGGAGAACATGCAATGTATTGTGTATTTAAATTTAATTCTTAAAGTAGTTGTTGCCAATTGGATGACTCCAGTATCCCAGTATGTTTTCCTGCACCGCTGTGTCTGGGATGAATCTTCCAGATGTGTGTCCTTGAAAGTAGACTTTCAATACACCCAACAAAATTTCCTTCTAGCTTGTAACGCTCTATCCAAAGATATCTAATCTGATCCGTAATTACTGAAATATGTTCATCATTCAATGTATATTTCTGTATCCTGTTTATGCTCCTTGTTTGACATAATTTCTATCTATTATCCTTTTATTCAATCCTTTTTGCATTTCCCAGCACAGAATTAGAATGTACAGTCTTTCTGCATAAGTAAGACACAAATGTGAAGGTTTTAATTAAGGAGCTATAAAGAAACTTAAAGTGCAAAGGGTTTCTGGGTGATTTTGTTCAATCCATACATCTCTTATCACCCAGGAGTGAATCACATTGCATTATTTTCACTTGAAGTTCAAGCTTGAACAGGGCACACAATAGCACATTTTCATCCTAATCAGTACCGAACTCATTGCTAGCAAATTGGAGCAGCAAAACAATAATTCCCTTGATTAGCCCCTTTCTGTGTGCTGTAAGTGAACTGTTTATACTGTGGAGTACCTCCGAGAGACGAGAGCAACCAAAACAGGCTGATTAGGCACAGAGTAATTGGATAACGTCATTACAGTAGGACAACCAAGAGTCTGATGATGGCTTCTTACAGAAAGCACCGGCTTAGATGATATTGATGAGGAATTGGGCACTTTAGCATGAAATTCAGTTCTGCATGTTCTTCCTTATTATTATTATTATTAAATAATAATAATTATTATTATTAACAGCAATATCAATGCTCTAATAATAATAATGTTTATGGACAGTGGTAATCTAGTGGGTAGAGATTGGTGGTATTAACCGAAAGATTTGGAGTTGCCCTGGCAACTACCTAGCAACGTTGGGGTCATTGAGCATGACCTTTAACCCTTCAGGGGTGCCATCTGATTGTTTTTGAATATAGGAGCATTTATGTATTTATTAGTATTCGTTTTGACATCAGTACCCAAGTACAATTTGGTATTTTACATGACTTCATGTGTTTGTATTTGAATGGAATGAAAATCTAAAAAAACCATCAATAATGGTGATTCCCATTTTTTTATATGTATAAAAACATATATTAACAATATATGACTGCAGCCAGTTCACATATCCTCATCTTGTCATGTTTTCTTTCAGATATGTTGCCAGAACATGAATCATCCCCAGTTTGTGAATGAAACATTGCTGAGACTTGTTGGCTTCTGATAGCAGACACCTGTGATGAATGATGTGAGGAACTGGCTTGACGTACAATGTGCACTACCCCACTGCTGTCATCAACAAGCTCTCCTGGGGTGTCAGAAAGAAGGTGAGACACAGTTGTGACACAGGAAAAAACTCATACCAAACATACCTGCTCATGTCTTTTAACTTATTGTGGAAACAATTGTCGTTGAACAAATGTCAACGACACAGTTCTAGCATTGCGAGTGTGATGAATCAAAACCCAAACACTCAGGTCAACAATGTATTTTACATTTTGATGAAATGTTATGTTTTTAACTGCAACAACACTGAATAACCACGTACATAGAAGATAATAAGCCGGTTTTATATCATACATTGGGATATTAGCATATTAGGGATGATAAAATAGCGTTTTCAAATGTTCCTTTTGAGTTGTGGCCAGGTTAATTTGTCCAGTTTTCTTAATATTCTGAGCACGTTTTCACTTTTATGTTATAGAAACATTGATAAAACATCAGCTAAACTTAATTTAATTTAAGACTTTATGAATGTTCTTTTGAAATTGTTTATGAATCCTTAAAATACCATTTGAACCATCCCTTAATGTGATATCACTATATTTATAATGCTCTATTAGACTTTATATAGTCTCAGTATATAGTCTAATAGTGTATTTTAAGTTCCATGTTCTCGTGTATTGTTGATTTGCAGAATTTAATTTGTTTGTTTACCCGGATTGAACAAGAGAGACACTATCAGCCAGAACCAAATTATTTGTGTGTACTCACATACTGTACTAGGCCAATAAACCTGATTCTGATGGTTGTATGAATGTACATGAATGGAAAGGTCGCATTATGTTTATATATTTTTTGTTTTTTACACAATGTGTGTTGAATGGATGTTAGCAGGTTTTGCAGGATCTGAAAGCTTTTCTGGGCGGCACGGTGGCTGAGTGGTTATAGCACTGTCACCTCACAGCAAGAAGTCCCGGGTTTGATCCCCGGGTCGGGCTGGGGTCTTTCTGTGCAGAGTTTGCATGTTCTCCCCGTGTCAGCGTGGGTTTCCTCCGGGTACTCCAGTTTCCTCCCACAGTCCAAAAACATGC
>JAOUQU010000036.1:3014126-3024605 GCA_028566735.1 Ammoglanis amapaensis | reverse complement strand
ACACACACACACACACACACACACACACACACACACACACACACACACACACACACACACACACACACACAGAGCTAGAAGACAATTGTCAGTATCTCTATTTAACTTGACTAGATGTCTTTGAACTGTGGGAGGAAACTATTGCAACCGGAGAAAACCTATGCTGACACAGGGAGAACATGCAAACAGAAAACTCTCCGGTCAACCCAGGAATCGAACCCGGGTTTTCTAGCTGTGAGGCTAACCACTAAGCCACCACGTCTAGGTTGCAAAATAAACAAGAAAATCTAAACAGAAAAAGTGATTGCACATGTTTTTAACAATTGAGAATTATATCTATATAGGTAGAGTTCATTGATGATAATTGATCATATCTTGACCATATTTCTGCAGTTTTACTTAACGGACAGGTGTTCACGCTAGCTGTATGTGCTCGATTTTATAAATAGTTCATGCTCAGAGTGTGTTTACCGCTTTGAATAGGCTGGAGCTTCTGTCATGTTAATAGTTCGAGTGATTGAAAAGTGTGACGTGCCTACTGTGTTCAAGCTGTTTGTGTCCAATGAGGCGTGAGCTGATTCGTTAATTACCGACCTGAATCTGCTGATAACGCATTCGCAATAATTTATTATAATACGCCCGATTACAGCACAATACAGTGCATCTTTATTCAAAGTCAAATTGGAACGAAATCGCATTGGTCACCCCAGTCTATTAGAGATAACATAGAGAGGGAGTAATGAAGAGAGCAAAACATTGCTTGTTTCAGAGCTGTTTTCCACCATGAGGTGCAGGCCCGACCCTTCCCAAACAATGAAACGTCTTCAGTCCCCCCAGACAACCTGCCTGCTTGTCTGTCTGAGTGTGGAGGGGAAATCTGTCTGAGTTTGTTCATCATTATACGTGTATATGAGGATGTGCGTCGTTTATTAACACCTGTCTGGCAGTCGTGGGGCTGTTTGGTGTTGGCTAGCTGATGAGCACAACCTGGCACGGGTTCAGCCGTGTCACCACCAGTTTGCTGTTTCCATTTCACACATGATTAATTTCTCTTAGCGAGAAAGAGAGCGAGAGAAAAGAGCGAGTACGGTCTAGTTTAGAGAGAGAGAGAGAGAGAGAGAGAGAGAGAGAGAGACACGTGGCTAAAAGTCTTTCAGAATTCCTGCAGAGAGGGCTAAGGGGAGAGTAACCGTAGCCAGCCGGGGATCACTGAGCTTTTGTGTAATTGAGGCAGCCGCCTTTCTTTCCTCTTCATTTCAAAAAGGGCGAGAGATTGTGAAGTACAGGCGAGGGATGTAGCGGGAGAGGAGGATGGAGGAGGGGAAGGAGGGAAGGAAAGGGCTTGTTTTAGGGGCTGGAGGAGGGCTGTCTTTTTTACGAAGGGGGAGGTTAAGTTGACAGGAACAAAAAGAATGCGTTCCGCTAATTTCTGCCGTGCTACATCAACAATAATAGGCTCGGTTTCTTTATTGCAAATTTTATAACTGGCTCCCTCCCCTATTTCCCACCCATTCTTGCTTTCACAGTCATTCACGGCTCGCATAAACCCGTGGTCTAAACTCACCACGGTGCTGTGCCAAACCTTTAGTGGCAGGTCTGAAACCTGCTAATGCATAAGCCGTAATTAATACCTTACTGTAGCGTATACTCTGCTCGAGAACCAGAGGGGAACCACAACTCTGTTAATTTTCTCTAATTCATTCTTTTACTGAAAGCCTTTAAAAACCAAGTTAACATTTCACATTTAGAGAAAATCCTACAGCATTTCTGATCACGACTTTACAGCCATTTGTTAATCAAAAAAATTATTCTTTTAACGTCCAAGCTGGAAAAGTCATGTGTATCTTTGGTCTAATAACTTCTCGTGGTTCTACATGTATGACTAGTAATAACGTCCAGCTTTATTAACAGTTTGTATTTTGGAATGTTCTGTTAATGTAAACCCAGTCTAAATCTAAATTTTATATATGTATAAAAGCATCACACCTGCTGATCGTTTTATGATGTCTTTTTTGAAATCCATAGAAATTAATTCCTAGGTGATTTAGATTTTACATCTACAACAGCGTTCACTATTCTGGGCCAGATTTGAACCTGTGTTAGTGTGACGCTTTGAGCATTTCTGAGACCAGGCAATGGTGTTGGATGAGAGAGTCTAGCTCATGGAACTAGAATTTTTATCCAAGTTCACCCCGGAGATGTTTAATGGGTTTAAATTCAGGGCTCTGTGTGGCCCAGTCAGGTTATTCTATATCAAACTCACCCACCACTTTTGTGCACTGGGGTAGAAACAGAACGAGTCCTTTTACAGACACACTGGAAGCACACAATTGTCATGATAACATAATGTCTTTATATATTGCAGCATCACTTGAACGCCTAAAAACAATCATATAGCATTTTCTGTCTTGAGAAGCAGAATTTGTCTTAACGATTATATCGCTCCATAGCCCTATGTTGCCATGCTTTACATCCCCTATATGGCATTCACTGTTTTGCACATGCCAGCTTTTGTGTTTGTTTTTAAAGCAAGATCAAATTTATTTATTGAGCTTTTAAACATCATGTTTTAAACTCTGGGTCATCCATGACAGGAAACTGTCATTCATCACACGAAATCCCAAATGATACACGAGTCACATCAAACGCAGTCTTCAACTCGCCTTACTTTTTGCTTTTTTTTTACCCGGAGTGAACCCAGGTGGAGAACATGCACCCTCCGCACAGAAAGCCACCAGGCCGACCTGGGAATCGATCCCGGGACTTCTTCATGTGAAGTGACAGTGATGAACCACTAAGTCGCCTCACGACTTTGGAACTTATTACAATTACTATTATTACTACTATTACTATTACAAACTTTACACAGTCGGCTCACAGTTGGTCTCATGGTTTCTAAATGTTGTTACTTTCCAATAAGACCACTTAAAGTTCATCGTTAAATATCTAGGAGTGGAGAAAAGTGCTTTATAGTACCACTTACAACAATGCACACCAATACCAAAATGTTATGGATTGGAATGTGAATGGATTTGGATTGTTTAATAAATATTAAATAAATGAATGATAAATTAATTATACATGGAAATGGGGATGGAAAAGTCAGAGTCCAGGTTCTAACTTAAATGAGATGTATTGGCATTACCTGAATAGAAAGGGTGCACACAAAATACTGCAGTGTTTTGTAATTCCTCTGATCATCAGCTACAGGAAATACTTCTGTGATAGAATGTTTTACCAATTAAATACAACGACTGGTATGTTATTTCTAGTCTTGGTTGCAAAGGGTTAACAACTGCTATAGATTCAGGTAGAAGATGATCTATTATGATCTTATACATGTACAATTATGTCCAGTTTCATGTATCTTTGTGTATCTCCATGTGTGTGTGTGTGTGTGTGTGTGTGTTGTGTGTGTGTGTGTGTTTCATTCCTTTAATGCTCATGGCCTCACTACACTGTAAGCAGCGTAGTGAACAGCATTGTTGAGCAATGTATCAGCATGCCGTGCATTTAGGAAATAATTACCCAGGAACCCGCTGTTTTTATACTCTGTTTCATCTCCTTTAATGGCCGCTTCTTCATTCACCTCTAATCCTAAACAGAATCAAGTACTGGCTTTCTGATGAAAAGAAACATGTTCGCCACTGTCGCTAACAGAACGGAAAAAGAGGTAGGCCTTTGATCTTACCCAAAATGTATTGATGTCCCCTATTGAGCTGTGACATCTGTGTTTCAAAGTTTCAATCTTATTTGTGTTTTAGTAAGTGCATACTTTGCTTTAGTCCCTAATAAACTAGTGGCATATGGCATCTGTAGATAGTGATCTGAATGCTTTTAAGGATCAGAGTTGTTGTTTTTTTATGCATGGTCTTTGCTCAGTACAGGGAAAAGAGTTACACATTTTACCTGATAACGATTCTTTATTTACATACAGTACCAGTCGAAAGTTTGGTCATGTGATTGTGATGACCAGGTCATCTCACACAGCACACCATCACCCTCATTATTGATCAAATGGATTTCACACAGCATGGTGGTGTGTATTCCATAAGAAGAAGAAGAAGAAGAAGAAGAAGAATGAGTTGATTGGGGATGAGTTGATGTTAAGTGTGAAGGTAAAGCAGCCAACATGAGCCAAGCCCCTGAGAACTCCTTCAAGATGAGTCCTTGTGAAGCTGATTGAGAGAACAACAAGTACAAAGACAAGTGCAAAGCTGTCTTCAGAGCAAAGTGTGACTACTTTGAAGAATCTAAAATGTAAACGTTTGTTTAACACTTTTTGTTTACTACTTAATAATGTATGTGTTACTTCATATTTATTCAGTATCGAGCTACAAAAGTCCAATGTTTTTACTTCTACTGTATACACAAGAATCTTTTCAACCACTCCTCTTATGAATCATGGCTCATATTATTGATTTGATGTGATTTTTACACAACTCTTCTAAATATCTGGGCTTGAGACCAGTACTACAATGCACTTTACTTACATCCTAATGGCACGGCTGCTGCCCAGCTGACCGTTGGCAACTTCAAAATTTCAAAATTTGGAATTTAGACTCTCGGTGCCTGTGTGCTTGTAGTAAAATCCAGCCACGTTTCCCCCAGCATAAACATGTAAATAATGTCTATGATTCTTTGTACAAAAAATATTCTGATGCTTCATTTAAGTTATTTGATTTGTTTTCCCTTTAGCTGGCATCCATTAAACCTATCATATATTTGTAACAATATACAGGTCTGTGATTGGCTCATCTGTGTCTCATCATACAGAGGAAATGACTTCACTTCCTTTAATAATGACTATATACAGAGTTATGTGCCGCCACACTGTCTCCCCAGTTTACTGTGTTCAAATGGTCCAGTTTATTTCAATGTCACAAACGCTCACACACACCAACCTGAGGGCACTGAGCTCTAAAAAAAAACACACAACAGTTTAAAAAGTTTCAGGACACAGCATGGGTGCTGCAGCATTAAAAAAAGTGTGTAACAAAACAAATGGATAACTACAAATTGTTGCAAATTGCAACGTTGCAGATGCAAATGATTTACAATGGTTTTATAAATCGCATTGATTTTATTACCTATGATTTATTAAGTTCATTTCTTTACAATAGTCACTTGTAAACTCTTTCTATATGACAAATTCTTATCTAGTTAGTCCTAACAATGATCAGTTAGTTCCTGGCCACACTAACAAATGTTTACTACATTTTTTCTCCTTCAAACCAATACCAAGTTGCCACCGTTATACCCCAGAACAAGGCCTTTAAACCTCAATTACTCAAGAAATATATATAGTTATAAATGCAAGTCGAATAAATACTGGAAATGTAAATGTACAACCCACTTAGACTTTGTGTCGCTCTCAAATCCATATTTAAAAAGATATTTTGCTGGATGCTGCATCCTGTCAGTGGTTGGTTGTATTTCTGTGCCATGGCTGAATAACAGCTTTATGTGAATTATCTAGAAGGAAAATACACCTTCATTTATTTCTTCAGTTTCGTTTTTATTGTATTGTGATAGATTGTGTTCGATAAATGCATGTTTCTGTCTTAACATTTAAAAACCACAGAAGACACAAACTTTGACTTGTTCTCCATTTGTATTCCAGTTCTGTCCATTATTCTGTTCAGGGTTGCAAAGAAGGAAAAATCTAAACATGCACCAATTCATTGTTTAGGCTGAACTTAGCCAGACATGTCTGTGTAGACGTCGACCAGCCAATAGCACAACTGAGACTCAAACCTAGAACTCATTGGAGCACCATATCTACAGCAAGGTATGCTTTTACATTTTACATTTTTTAGGAATGAAAACCTTTTTTTTTTTACATTTTCATGAACAAAAAGCTTTGTATCAATTTAACATTCCAGAGTAAATTTCAAACCTTATAACATCCATTGTTACCAGCAAAGCGTTTTCATTTTCTGAAGAATTTAAGTTGGTTTAGTGGCTTTTTAAAACTGAAAACTAATCATTAGTTTTGATATATTCTCAGAGCTATTGTCTAAACTACTGTGTTCTTTGTGTTTACAAGTAAAGCAGCTTTTTTTTTCTCGCTGGAAGGCAGCAATGTCAAATGAAAGAAGTTGTTTCCGTCTCCTTGCACCACTCCTCGCAGCCTCTTTGTCTCTGTCATCCACCGGAACATAAATCAGGTGATTCATGTCTGCTAAATCATCCATCACCGAAGAAAAGGCTTGTTCTGAACGTAGCGTGCATGTGTGTAGTTGTGTGTCTGTGTGCTTCCAGTCGTACAGCGTGCAATAAATCTCTTCTTTTAGCGCTTGGAGCGCATAAGTGCGTCTCGGAGCCAGTGTGGCCCGGGGCACTCTCGCTGGAACAATGCTGAGATCAAAGCGCTGACTTTTGACAGCCAATGAGTGGCTTCACATGGCCGGAGCAACAGAGCGAAGCTCACACCTGTACCAGGTGATTACAGGTAAATCTGCCTGCCTCAAATTGGACAATAAATGCAGCTCTCTGCTTGCTAATGGCAGCTGTCTGGCTTGGTGACGCCATGCTGCCATTCGGCCGTCGCCAGTCTTATCTGAGTCTTTCTCACTCAACATGAATGATGAAATACCAAAGAATCATTCAAAACAAATTCTATTACTGTTCAAACCTGTTACTGGAAGAAAATAAGCTTCTAGAATCTTCTATTCTATTGACTAGTTAAGATACTTTGGTTAAGGACCTTAACCATCAACTGCTAAGTTGTAAAAATAAATGATTTAATTGCTTGGATGACCAACAATTCATAGAACAACATAGATAAACGGAATAACTTCTAGTGAGGTTTTTTCCAGACATTGATGTGATCAAGTTTAAATGTTCCACCCAACTAAAACTATAAAACACCATTATTATCAATTCCTAATTACCACGCATAATTATTAATTGCTATTCCAGTCCGGTCCAATGGGAGACGACTGAAGGGTGAGAGGACTTAATCGTTTAAACCACAGCCACTCGTACGATAGTGCACCACTTTAACCAGTGTGCACCCCACTGACCCTATGCTTCAACGAGGAAGTACACACACAGATTAATTCAGGGATCACAGCACAAATACAGCTGCTTCTCATCGTCCTTCTCACCGCTGGAGATACGGCTGGTGTGTACAGTAGTGCATGTGTGTGAGAATGTGTACATGTGCATGTTTGAAGTCTGTTGGGGTGGCGACTGGATGCTCGTTTGGATGTTAGTGTAATTGCGGTGGAGAGATCAAAGGCTGGCAGGACGAGTGATGTTTCAGAGTCTTTAACCTCTCTCTCTCTCTTTCTCTCTCTCTCTCTCTTTCTTTCTATTTATCCTTACCCTCCAGTCACTGGCTGCCCCCTGCACATCTCTGCTTGTAAAAAATGATTAAAGCCATGTTTGTCATGCATTTATAGCATTGCGTGATAAAGAGTAGCATTAAACACGGTCCACCATGAGCTCTTGTCCCACTGCACGGCCTTGGACGAACTACCTGTCTCAATTTGGACTCTCGAATGCCAGCTTTTAGGTTAATTATACTACAATTTAGTCATCTCTGCCCTTGCCAGCTTTAATATATTGATGTAGTCCTTTGGTGAACTCATTTGGTTAACTTTTGTTTTTCTAGGTTAGTCCTGCTGTCATTTCCTTTATTATCTCAAATATAAGAGACGCAGGACGGATGCTGGCTGAAGATTTTACTGTAGTGCCAGTAATTTTTAGAAGCAACTTTATAATGTGTTCTAATGTCAATTGGTGCCTATCAAGTAGGTGTGTTGACCTTTAAAAGAGAGAAAGTACGACGGCTCTGAGTGATTCTAGCAGAATGCCAGAGTCCTAATGCCACTTAGCAAGCATCTTGGTACGGCACTTTTCCAAGCATTGTGCATGTGTGTAGGTGTGTGTATGTGTGTGCGCGCCTTAGTGTACATCAATATGGCATTACACACTTTTAAACCTTGCAACACTTGCTGAGAATGTCTGTATGACTGCTTTATGACTTGTTTTTTTTCATCATCCATCCTGATCATGTACTTTTAGGTGCACATTTAGGTAGTAAAAAAAGTCTGTTCTTGCCATCTAGTTTTTGGGATTCTCAGATCAAGCATAGCATTATGTTCACCTTCTTAAAAGTATTCTGATGCTTGTCTATCAGACCCAACATTAACTGTTTCAGAAATGTAACCTACATCGGCTTGTCTGAACTAAATATTGTTTGTTTACCAACCATTAAAAGTGTAATAATAGGATTAATAACAGAAAAAAAACATCATCTACGCCGTCTACAGTCCGTCACACATCTACAGTCCAAACACACATTTGAACATAAAACAAAAGTCGTTGTTTGGGCCACTTTTGATAGATACTAACCCTTGCACACACCCCACACGGGAACACCACACAAGAGCTGCAGTTTTGGAAATGCTCTGACCCGTTCATATATCCATCACAATTTGGCCTTTGCCAAAGGCTTACACTGACCTATTGTGTGTTAGGAAAAAATGTTTACTTGCTGCTTATTCTGTCTCACCCACTAACAAAAAAAACTATTTAAAAAGTTTGGACACCCTTAGATTAATGCATTTGCCAACGTTAAAATGACTAAATAACAGAATAAACACATTAATATATGGTTAGGAGATGAATACATATTTGATCTTACCAAATCAAACGCTGAGTTATTTTTAAAAGAATTTTCCAAGCTTTTATATGACTTGTGATTTGTTTATTAAAAATAGACAAACCAGGAGTAGGAAGACATCACATGTCATGGAAAGTGACTCAAACTAATGCTGCAGATTAAAAATGTTTCCAATATGACTGAAACGTTATAGCGTGCAATACCACCAGCTATACGAGTTTTTAAGTTACTGCTGGCATGTGATTTAGTTTTGGAGATTTCAAAGCATTTCCAAAATGATCTATGAGGCTTGAGTCACCATAATGTCCCACGCGGATCTGTCTCTCTTCGTTTGGTACTCTTGGGAAATGCGGCATCTTGTTAAAAACAAACTTTTTTTTTCCTCCGAGCAAAGAGTTTCTGTTGTCTACCAGAGTGGCCATCGGAAGTCTGCATTCAAAAAAGTTAATAACGAATCCGACAAAGACGAGAGAAAATACAACGTTTAAACAGAAGCAGATGCTGCTAATGAAGTTCTCTTTCTCTCTTGCTTTCTCTCTCTCTCGCGCTCTCTCACTTTTCTTTGTATAAATGCGTTCTTAAAGACTTCCTATTGTCAGTAGGTATCAGTGAGATCATGTCAGGGAAGGCAAAGCAGCGTGTAAGTCTGTGTTTATTTTGTCCTGGATTATCGGTAATGAGATCTTAACGGGGCCCGTTAGAGATGCTCTGTGTAACTGATAGAAGAAACTCGAATCAGTTGATGAATGAAGGTGCTTTGAGCTCTTCTGTTGTTCTGAGAAACGTCTGTAAAATCGAGACAATGATAAATGCAGCCTGGTGCCCGTGTATTACCTGCACTACTACAGCGACAGATAGTGATCAAATGTTTAAGGCCTTCAATAGAGCTGAATACAGCCTGTTTAAAGCTTGTCCTCACAATCATCTCTGTGAAAATCATTACGTGTTCATGGCTTCTCACAATACGCTCTCGCTACATTTGTTGTTGTTTCATTTATTGTGGAAAATCTTGTTCCATTTGTTCGGGTTTAATCTCATATGTTCATTTATCATTTATTATCTGCTTTATCGCCATGTTATCAGGAATAAACATTTAAAACAATTTATGACATTTTTGCGGCTCCAATTGACCGGACTGTGCTTGGACTTCTAGGAGTTCCTGGATGAAACGCACATAGACACGAAGCACTGGGGAGAACATACAAACTCCACAACGAAAGGAACATGGTCATCTGGCTGGGGAATCAAACCCGGGATCCTCTTTTTGTGAGGCAACAATGCTGCTCACCACCTTAACTGTTGTCTAACAATTACAGTGTTATACAACATCTGCTGTGTAGTTTTATTATAAAATTAAAAATGCATTCAAATAATAATTGTATTAAAAATAGATTTACTTTTATATATTTGCACCTGCATCTGGATGATAACTTGGGGCGAGTTTTTTTTTTTTTTTAGCAAATTGTTCATATATTTGATTTACTTTGTCATATGGACTATATGTATTTACATATAATAATACTTATATGTGCGTGTGTGTGCATGCGTGCGTGTGTCATTTTTATACAGATTCACTCTTTTTAACACCAGCATAACTTAAAACTGCTCTTTAAACTGATCTGTGACACAATGTACTGAATGTCATTTAATTAATTACATGTTTAATACATTTCTAGATTTCTTACCGATGACTGAATAAATTAAGCAAAGCCAAGTTGTTCTGTTAACAAATTAGTTTATTTTCAAATTATCTCTCTCTATCTGTTTGTTTATCGTACGTTTTCCCAGTTCCTGGGGTAGGACGTTAATGTTTGGAGCAGAGTTTTCCGTCCGGATGCCCTTCC
>JAOUQU010000036.1:2994858-3005068 GCA_028566735.1 Ammoglanis amapaensis | reverse complement strand
TCAATTGAGTGTTATGTTGTCATATGACCACTAGGTGGTACGGGAAGTGTCTCCATATGAGGCCAAAGAGTAAACAATTTAAAAAAAAAATAGGTAGAACGGTGCAGAGAACCAGAAATGTAATGTCCTCATATGAGGACGCAGGGTCTCTAGAGGTTAAGGGTTTTATTAGTTTTGCAGGGTTGTTCTTAAGTCAAAATGTTTGTATATTAAATCGATTTTTCCCATAATAAATATTAAACAGAATTAATCTGTGTCAAAAATCCGAACCCCCTTTGTCCTATGAAAGTTTCTAATGTGTTAAAATATTATTTTTATTATAAATATAAGTAGAATTCCATTTAATCTTATATGGTCGAACTGAAATATCAAACGAAAGCTTGGGAGCTGCCATGCTGTCTTGATGCCTACATAGGGAACTATCATTAGAAAATGATTGGACTAGGACATCGCCTTATACTAATTCAGTTATAACTGAAATCACTAACAGGTGGTTAGAGAATTGGCGTGATCGGAAGGTTGCTGGTTCGATCCCGAGGGTCGAATGAAGACAAATAATTTGCCTGTGCAGAAAGTGAATTAGGTTCTCACACTTTGTGATGTCGTGTGTTTTGTTAGCATTGGGTTCATGGTCTAATATTTGTTTGTACTGTACATTAATACAAAATAAATGATTCGTAACACAAAATGTTTTATGTTTTATCTATTTTAACTGTACAGGTACTGTAAACCAGAAGAACGTGAAGTCTAACCTCAAGCCCAGCAGCTCCTCTTGGACCAGGAACGCCTCTCACTCCCGACTTCCCCTGTTGAGTAAATGATGAATGAATGAATTTATCACCTGTAACAGGCAGGAAAAATAAACTCTTATGAAGTTAATTTAGTTAAAGACAAACCTTTGGTCCTTCTGGGCCATTTTCTCCTGGTGGTCCGATGTCCCCTGGAAATCCCTGACAAAAACACCAATATTCATTAGTATCCAATATTCAAGCGAATTCCAGCCTATTTATTCGTTTAGACCAAAATGTCTCTTAGAAATGTATAAAACACGTTCCAAATGGCTAATTAAGATGCAAATAGCAAACCGGAGCTGAAAACGACTGCAAATCGAGTCTGTAGTGCTGATATTAGCACATAGAATGAAGTTTAGGATACTGCGTGTCCCCGATAAATATTACTAAATAGTTTTTGTTTAGGCGGCACGGTGGCTGAGTGTTTACAGCACTGTCGCCTCACAGCAAGAAGTCCCGGGTTCGATCTCCGGGTCGGGCTGGGGACTTTCTGTGCGGAGTTTGCATGTTCTCCCCGTGTCAGCGTGGGTTTCCTCCGGGTACTCCGGTTTTCTCCCACAATCCAAAAACATGCACTAGGTTGATCGGAAATGTGTCAATTGTCCAGTAGTCACACACAAGATCCCAGTAGAGATACAGGGTTGGGGAAAGACCTGGCAACCTACTCCGTAATATGTAATTGCCAAGATACTCTGGGGATAGGTAGCGGTCCACAGAGTAACCCAGGGTCGAAGTCAACTGAAGGGTAAAATAGATAGAGATATATAGGGGGTGAAAAAGATGCTCAATAGGTCTAACCCCTTCTCAGCTTAAACCTGTGTGGCTGTTTCCTTTCAACAGTGATCTTCATATTGATCCAAATATTTGACATTTAAATCCCAAATCAAGAGACGCCACAGGACACGTCACCAACCTATCTGGTACCAACAACTGTTCCACACTTAAATTAACTCAGATCACTTTATTTATTGCAGCTCCTAATCTGTGGCTGTATTAATTGACACAATCAGCAGCTACCACGTGATTTGCTGATTGGATAATTACATAAATAAGCTAGACTACAGATGTTTCTAATAAAGCTTTACACAGGTGCGATGCATTGTGCACACATTAACTTCAAATTCAGACAATCTTTGCATAAGAGAATAAATACCTGGCAAAATGACATCTCTACAAGCTATTATTATCATAACATGATTGTATTCGTGTTAAAAAAAAGCATCATTGGCAAGAAACAGCTTGATGCTTTGACATTAACATCTTGATTCGTCAGGTTTTTTTGTTCACACTCAAATAATTGGATGAGACTCATGAGATTGTGAAATCATGAAATATGCCACAAAGTTAGTTTAAATTGGTCGGAGAAACCATGTTGACAGCATCAAATCGCCTAATTGACACTGGGGGTGTGTGTGTGTGTAGCCTAAGCAGCCTGCGTATTTTGTAGCCCTTAGAGAGTGTGTTTCTGGTCCCGTGTCAGTCAGTGCCAGGACCCCGAGACCTCTGTGCTCATTTAGCGTCTCCGTGCCAACATTATGAAAATCATCCCTCGGCGCTGGCGGAAGAGCTTCTTTGTTATGCTGCTGCTGACGCTCGGCCCTGTCAAGGCTTCACCAATTACAGTCGCAGGTACAATGGGCTATTCACAGGATCGCAGCCCTTGACTGGTGCAGCAAGAGTGATTTGTGAATCATTACTCCAGTACATGAAGAGAATGTGATACCTGAGGGATGCAAATAATCCACTACACGGCGGATGCTAAGAGAGGCGAACTTGTCTGCTATTGATTACCTGCTATTATTCATCAATGCTTTCTCTTTTCCTCAACAACTCTTCATCTCCTGCAGACTTTACCAAAATAATGCATTACCTGGCATCTGATGTTACAGCTCTCCGTGTCTGAATAATAGATGTGAGATGTTACGTCTGCATAAATACACACTTCACTAGTGATAAGAAAAAACATAAAAGTCTATTTTTAAAAGATAACACAAACCGGTCACATTTTTGTAGCCAACAAAATGAAATTCAGTCATCAATAAAACAATCAATGAAATAAAATAATGAGATGTTGGTTTTTATCCGAGTATACTGACATAGTAATTTTTAATCACGATTTATGTCTTCAATTACAGGGAAGCACGGCATATAGTTAACGGCCTAACTTGTGCTTAAAAATTGTGTACTTTGTACTTTTATTATTAGTATTAGTTGGCTAAATCTAATCTAGCAAAACCAAACTTGTAAATCAAGTGTTTGATCTTTGCATAAGATGTTTATGAGCCAACATTCTTTGTTCAATATTGATCAGATAAAATTGACAAAACCTTTCTCACTTGTTGCTAAAACTGTGGGGTAAACACAAACACAACAGAGCCACCACAAACTCAATGTCCCCCTGGTGGTGAATTATGATGTGTAAATACAACCTAATTTGCATTATAAAGGCAAATCATTTATTTATTGAGGGTTAATGGGCCAAAGGTTTAAAAGATTTAAGAGTCTTGATGGAAGTGGGGCTTCTGGTGACCTTCAGGTCTCTAGCCCAGTATCTTAACCATTCGCCAACCAATGCCATCACTGTCCAGTCTCAGACATATTCTAAATATTATCTTTGATTTCACTGATTTGTTGACATTCACATTTTCGGCATTTGGTGGACACACATATCCACAACGGCTTACAGAAGTGCTTCAAAAATCTGTAAACATTACCACACTGCAGCTGATAAAGACAATATTGTAAAAGATGGGGAAAGCTAGTGAGTTATTTGAAGTGTTCGGTAAAGAGTCTTGATGTTTGTCGTCCTCGAGTCCTGCGTGGAGGGTCAAGTTGAGCAAGGCGAGAGGCTCTGAGGTTGCGTGGTACAAAGCAGGGTTCGATTAGACCCTTGGACCTTGGAAGTACCATGGTTTTTGGCTTTGTAGGCCAGAGAATCAAGACTCAGTGGTTAAACACAATCAAACCAGCTGCTGTTTTACCACAGTAGCAAAAAAAAAACACTTCAGAATATGTAGATAATGTAGTCTGTAGTAACATTATGTTAAGTAATGTGTTTAGTGCTCAGTTTGGCAGCGGTGGTCAGGTGGTTTAGGAGAACATGGCATGGCGTGCAGAAGTACAGAGGACCACAAGCGAAGGAACGAAGCAGCAGTTTAAAAGAGAAGAGCAGCTGCCTGTAAGGTTAATTAGCATTCACTCTCCCCACACTTTATTATCAACTGTGTCCTCAGCGCACTCGTTTAATTGCGTGCGCTGATAGAATAATAAATGGCAGAGTAATTACCATTATAAAGCAAGGATCCTTCTCTTTACGGAACAACTCAGTCAAAGGAGATTTTATTCTAAATTAAGTTTTTAACTGTCATCTGTCATCGCAGGTATAATTATAACTTAGACATTTTAGGTTCATTGTTCTCACAATGCGAAATTCTCTGTGGAGAGAGAAACGAAATTGTGACAGCATATTTTTCCGAGCATGTTTGATGTTGGAAAGAGTTTTGAATGCCGCGAAATGAGCCACTGAGTAGTTTAATTAATCAAATGTCTTCATAAAGGAATAATATGTTTAAGATTCAGACATTTGTTCATTCATCTTTAGTAATAGCTTCATTCTGTTTAGTTTTGTAGTGACCCCAGATTCTGGAAACAATAGAACCAGGGGTGTATATGTACACCTATTAAAAGTACTCATTCATTGCACGGCATTACACACTTCCACTATTATTAATGTGATCATTCACATCTTGAAAAGCACACGGATTATTTTAGTTACACAAAAGTGATATTTAAATTAATTCATTATTGTGTGAGCTACATCTTTCACAGGGACGTATCTTTTTGCATATTAGACGTACATGGTCGTGTGTATTATGCTGGCAGGCATGTATTAAGTCCAGCAGTGTTGTTGTTATGGCATGGTGGCTTTGTGGGTATCAATGATGCATTACATCATGCATTCGATACCCAAGCAAGGCGGTCCGGTTGTTTGCTATGTAAAGTTTGCAGGTCCTATTTGTGTCTGTGGGACTTTCCTCCAGGTTCTCTGGTGAATAGCATGAATGTATATCAATAGTGACCTGTAATCCCACTAACACACGTCTATGTGCTAAAGGTCAGGTGATTAAACAGGAACATTCCCTTTGATTAGCTCAGGTTGGGAACAAATCGTCCAGGTCAGCTTCTTCCAGAGCAAACAATTCCTGAAAATGTTCAGTTTTCGACCCGCTTGGCCTTACAGACGCCACATGCCACCATCACAGGCATGTGGAGCTCCTGAGCGGCCAACGACGGACCGCATTGATTGAGCAGGGCCACAATTGATTTTGTCCATTACGTGGTGAGAATGTTTCCATCCCGCACAGATCAGGCTGCCCTCCTCCTGCCGACGGAGATAAGGACCCGCTGCATTGTGGCTGCCTAATCTGTGTGACGGCACTTGTCTGGGTTAAAATTGATGTGGCTTTTCACCAGGCCGTTTGTGGGCCTGTACAGGGGGGAGGGAGGAGGGGGGGGGTCCACCTTGTGCGCTTCTGTTTCAGGTTTGCCAAAGAACCTCAGAGGGTTGAGCACATCAGCAAACGGGAAGGATTTGCATCAATACAGATGTTTGGCTTAGCTTTCATTCGTGTAAATGTTTGCGTAGAGAAGAAAAGGCTTTACGGCACTTAATAAATAGTAATGAAGTCTGAGTGTTGTCCAATTATCTTCTGGTTGATTAGGTACGACGTAATTACTCAGGTATTACAAAGTTAATCAAGGCCTTCAAATAAGGAAGATAGTATTTCGAAAGAAAGAAAACTTTGTATGTTAATAGGAAAGTGTTTTTCAAAGCACGGTCAACATTAGGGGTCAAATACAATTCCGGTTTCAGAAAACAGAACAGGGAACATAACTGATTGCTGCAGGCCTGTAGTCGGAGTGAAGGGCACTTAGTCAGGTAAGCATCAGTGAGTAACTATATTAATCCAATACATCTTACCCTGTAAAAACTACACTCTGTAACACGGCGTGCCCCAGGCATGCTTTATTAGGCAGGCTCAGGGTGAATATGATCTATCAAGCAACTCCTCATAGCTGTCACTCGGGCAGTGCATTACCCCCAATAACAGCCCAATGCAGGGCAAATCACAGACTCATCTGTTTCTCTCTACACAGACAATCCCTGATGCTGATTAATGGTAATTAAACTTACAGGCACTCCGTCAGTGAAATTACACACAGAAGGTAATGTATTGGAGTCATTAAATACACATCATTCTCCTGGCATGAAATATGTTGACCTCAACCTTATTATATACATAATTAAAAGTGCTCAACAGTTTCCCGGTTCTGCTCCGTGGTCCGCTGAGGGGATGTGATGCTCACCAACGGCCTCAACTTATATTGATGCCGAGCAGGAACGTCATTTGTTTGGCTCATTTGTCACTCTTCTTCCAAGTCATCTCTGTGTAAAATGATTTTTTATTAGAAAACACAGTGAAGCATTTCAAAAGTGAGAATCTGGTCAGAAAGTAGAGGTTTCAGATTAGCTTTATTAATGTATTTATTTTATATGGTGGTCCTTATAGTGTTGTAATATGTTGTATAGACGGAAATGCAGGTCCTTTATATAAAAATAAAAAAGATGATAAACTTTTAAACTTGTTATCTATGCAAGACAAAGCAGAGAGTTTTTGAGCACACAAATACACCAAAGATCTTTCTTCAATAAAAATGTAAAGTCTTTATTTAAGTTTCTGTAAGTGATTGGATTTAAGTAAGTAGTTCTACAACAATGTTGTAAAATTTAAAGCCTTAGCAAAAAACTAATAGTAAAATAAATATACATGTATATTTGCTTATTTCTGTTGTGTGTAATCTTCATTGCCCAAATTCAATGACACCCACTAGGACCGGCCATAGCCTAGAAACTGGACTAGTAACAAGAAAGTTCCTGGTTGAAGCATCACCACTGTCATCTTGCTGCTATTGCACCCTTGACCCTAGACCCTCACATGCTCAAAGCCTAGTCAGTCAAAGTTTGGATATCTTTAATAATTACAATTGTATTTTCTTATTTTGAACTTGTTTTATTTCTACCAATCGTACATTATGTTTTTTTCTTTTTTTCTCCTATTTTGATTGCATTTTTAAATTGAAGGAACAATTGGTCAAATTAATTTATTGATTAAATTGTTTATTTGAAAATGACTGCTTGTGACCTCATGCAGTTCCTACAGTAAAAATCACCCCAGATCACTGATGTATTTTCTTGTGTGTTGGGATTTGCCACTGCAGATCAATAGCAGTTGAGGATGTGGATCGTTGGTGTAGCTGGAGGGAATTGATAGCAGCTTCGAGGCTTTATCAGACTTAGCTGTGTTTAAGAGGGCAGAGTTCAGCATAGTAACATTCATAAAATGATCTACTCCCGGGGACACGCTTCATCTCCCTGCTTCCTTTACCCCTCACCTATTCAGATGCCCCAAAGCCGCTTTAATGCGTTAAACCCTCGTACGCCCAGCGATGCGGGAACAATCTTCTATCTCACACCAGGACAGTACCTCACCATAAGCCTTTAACTCCATAACAATATATTCATGTCCTTTACTCCCTTCGACTATTCCACCTGCTTCTGTCTTACTCTGTCATTCATAACCACTCTTCTCACTGTTCTTTTTGGTGACAGAAGAGGAGGAGAGACACGGCAGGAATTCCACAATGAGCTGTACATCCTTTGAGAATTGCTTCATTATTCAGAGAATAATAGAATCCACGTATTACAGAGAGGTAACAGCAAGGGACGGTAAAAGCAGAGATATTTAAACTAACTAGTGATTACAGAAGACAAAAAACATACAACGGCTCAGAGTTTTATCCACCATAACAGACAAACTTGCTTCAAATGTAGTTTAATAATTTTTTATTGTGCCACAATCTTTTGTTAATTAATTAATATATTTTTTCTATATAGCATACTTATTGTAAAGGTTAGTGTGTAGCTAGTAATAATTTAATTATGCATTTGGAATTATCATAATGTAGTGCATTTTGACGTGAGAGGTTACTAATATTTGTCATACGAATAATATCTTGCATGAACAGTGAGTGGTTACAGGTATTATATAGTTATCACAGTTAATAAAGTTATAATGTACAATAATATATAGTACATTATAGGGTCTTTATTACAATGCAATAGCTAGTATATTTACACTGAAACAATTCATTTATATATTTTTTATATACAAGCAATCAACCACAGAGTCTGGTTAGTCCCTTTTGAGTAGTGTGGTAGTATTGCTGTAAAGGTTGTGTATCTTTTATAATAATTATAATAATTTGATTGTTCACTTAGTTTTAGTTTGTGCAGCCTTTCACCTGCCGCATATTTACAGAACCTTTCCCCCCCACAGACTCATTTTTGTTTGGTGTCTTTATCGGAGCAGATTGTATCTATTTCTACAGCTTTATCTACCGTGTTTAGAACGTCACTGCTCAGATACTGGAGCTCGGTTACACTGATAGCTCCAGACACGTTAAATAAAGTGTGAAATTCTTTACATAAGAACTGTTACACGGATGAAAAGAGCAGGGATAGAGGAGGCTTGCATATCTTCTTTCATGGCTGCTGGTGTGATGTGACCTTTTAACAGAGCTGGCCTGCTTTATGTGACTGTAGATTGGCCATATAGATTGTTTTCTTTCAGATTTGTGTCGGGGAGAGCAAGATCGGTGGAGCATGCATGTAAAAAACATAAATAAGTGGCATCTGAACAATTTACCGGACATAATATGATTTATAATATAAAAGGTTTATACATTGAGCATTTGATGTATTTGTTACAACAGTTTAAAATTAATCTTTTGCATTCAACTGTGCATAAGTTTTGTTCATGTGATAATTGTTTATCACAATCCATTTAGTTGCAATCGACTATTTCAGAAAGTGTAAATTATTGATAACTCAAGGTCAAGCTTGGGGTCTAATAGTTATAACGTGTCAGTATGTAGTGTGTTAAAACAAGTCACGCCAGCATTTAGATAGACGAGGTTACAAGAAAAAAATATTGTTATCAAATTAAGATTTATTAGTGTCTGTACATTAGGTTAGTACAATTGAGGGTTAAGGGCCTTGCTCAAGGACCCAACAGCAGAATCCTAGCAGTGGTGAGATTTGGTATATTCAGCAGTGAGATGCTTTTATGACTGCTAAGCCACGACATATTGAAAAGATATACATTAAATAAAAATAGAGATAAAAATGTCCAAATAGGAGAAACAAAAAAAAATGAGTATTTAAAAAGATGACAATACAAAGTGTTCAAGTAGTGATAAAGTGACCAAAGTTGTGCACAGAACTGAACATGGTTCTATGGTTTGCAAAGTAAATAATTTATTAGACATGGTTGCTATTTTCAGTCTGAATAGCTTGAGTTTAATGTGATATCTAATTGACTGTAATATCTAATTAATTAAGTATATTAAAATTATTAATAAATAAATGGATAATTGGAGAAGTATGAGGTGTATAGTTAAGCTTTTTGTATTTTAATTGCACTTGGACAGTCGAGCTATTAGTCTGCTTATTTAACAATTAATGACATAATTTTAACATGGCAGTTGGGCGTGGTGGCAAGTGGGTAATATTGTCAACAGCATGAAGTTCTTTTTTGGTTGAAGTCTTGTGTTGAGTTTGTGGGTATTTTTCATCTTTGTGTTGTTGTTCTTGCTTACAGTAGCTTAACTTTCTTTCCAAAGTCCAAAACGTTTCCAAACGTCCAAGCCTTGTTATCTTGTTGTCTTTAAAGTAAATGTGTGTGTGTGTGTGTGTGTGTGTGTGTGTGTGTGTGTGTGTGTGTGTGTGTGTTAAAGTTATTGTTAATTGTGATTCATATCTCACTGCAGTGTAAATGTTAGTGGATGTTAATGACAACATAATGTTACCAGAAATAAGAAAATTCTTTCACTCTTATGAGTTGTAATGTATTTCATTTCCTGCTTTGGCATGACTTGGGGATAGTCGTCTGTTGTTTGCAAAAGTCAGACATGAAACTGTCTACATTCTCAGGCAAGCAGGCTAAATATTTTATCCATAAAAGCTTGGAAATACATTGCAAACAGGGCTCAAAACATGTTGTTTTGATCAAGTGTTTTCAACTAATGATTAAGCACAGCTCTTTAGAAGTTTTTAAGCCTCTTATTGGTCTGTACAGATGTGTTTTAATCCTAAAGGGATGTGTTTGTTTAAACTGCTGTTAATCTGGAAGCACAACCATTGTGGACCATCGTTTGTTTTTGACGGGAAGTGCCTGGGGCCCCAAGCAGTACTGCAAACACGTATTAGACGACCAATCTTATCTCTCTGCTGTGTGTGTGTGTGTGTGTGTGTGCGTGTGTGTGTGTGTGTGTGTGTGTGTGTGTATGTGTGTGTGTGT
>JAOUQU010000036.1:2976666-2989815 GCA_028566735.1 Ammoglanis amapaensis | reverse complement strand
GTTTGATATGGCGTGTGTGTGGGTTTCTTTAAATGTCTTCATGTGTATGTCTGAGGCATTTATGTGTATAATGGCGTAGTGATGGCTGTAAGGCGAGATTGTGTTCTCTGCAGGGGTCCGAACAGAGAGGCGATCGCTCCTTATCTTCCAACATTTCTCTCCGAGACAAACAAATCACACCTCTCACTCTGACTTGAAATTGAATAAAAATTGTCATCTTTACTTGTATTTACAAAAAACCTCTGTGTTGATTCTCTCTAGTGTAGTGTTCACTGTTAAAATTGCACTCTGAGATATTGAAAATGAAATGACTTTTTCATTTCTGTTGCAATGCTTCAGTATTTGATAGGCTGGAAAATATGGACGATGAAACGTAAAAACTGATAGAATATTACAAATTGTAGTGATTTGCATGTTTTGATTGTAGGTCATGTTGAGAGATATCTATATTTACTCCACAGGAAGTCTGGGCATCAATGCATAGAGAATGGCCCTGGTTCAGGTCCACATACTCTCACACTATTTGAATTTGAAGTTCGACATTTTTAAAGAAATAGGGATAGTGTTGTCAATCTGGGTTTGTAGAAACGAGTTAAAAACATTTCTGCACGCAGAGTAAGTCTGCTGTGATCACAAAGTCTGTGGACAACCAATGTGGACCATCACATCCAAACAGACTTTGACAGACACCTGAATTATAAGGTGTACAGGAATTTCACTCTCTCTATCTATTCGTTGATCGTCCATTTTTCCCAGTTCCTGGGGTAGGACGTTAATGTTTGGAGCAGAGTTTTCCAGAGTACCCGGAGAAAACCCATGCTGACACGGGGAGAACATGCACACTCCGCACAGAAAGTCCCCAGCCCGACCCGGGGATCGAACCCGGGACTTCTTGCTGTGAGGCGTGCATAATATATAATATTAATAATATATATAATATTAATAATTTTATATTATATTATTTTAGTCAACATCACTTGCAAAAGCATTTTTTTCGCTTGAGCCATTCTAACTGTAACTGTAAGTAAATTTACAAGCATGGGAAGATGTTGGCTAAGTAGTGACTATACCATATTATCTTGTTTTAACCAAAAAAAAAACAACCTTTTGATGTATTTCTTGAGAACACACAGAACCCTACAAACCAGAAGCTCGGCTAATTACAGATCCCACTTCCAAAACTATTTTTCTTTGCTTCACTCTGCTCTTTTATTTTCTTTTTTATGTTCTTTTTTTCTTGAGAGGCTAACTACAGAGTGGAGTAGTTATTTAGAAGGTCATGACAAGGTGGGTTTTTTAATAGATTGCACTTAGCAGACACTTTTATCTAAAGTGACTAACACGTGATAAGGTACATAAGTATAAAAGGCAAAAAAGTAAACAAAGATAGAAATTCGCAGTGTATAGTACAACAGTGCATCAGTATTAAGTGAAAAACATATCACAAAACCTGTAGGTGACCTAGAGCGGTAACATTGGCATAGAGGAAGAATGGACAAGAGGAAGCTGGAAATGTGGTTAGACGTAGTTAGTTTGTTAGGAAAGTAAGTACAAAGTTCTTGGTCAAAGTAACTCTTTGTGTAATAGACAGAATAATAATATAACAAATATTAATAACTAATTTAACTAATGATTCATTCGAATCATGCTTGGTAGCACAATCACTACTAACTGTTGACTATAGCTTAAGTATTATTTAATTTTATACAAGCATATCTAAATAAAAACAATCTTTAATCAAATCTATTTTACATGTGCAATTAAAGATATAATGAACATAATTATTACGCCAATAGTGTTTTGTGTAAATTATTAGGTGCAGTTGGGGTGACCTGGTGGTTAGAAACTGGGCTTGTGATCAGAAAGTTGCCGGTTAGATTCCTAGAGACGACAAATCATGACTGAAGTAATGAGCAAGACCCTTGGCCTAACTTTTAACTGCTCTCTAAATGCAGTTGTAGACAACTTTACACACATGGGCTGTTGGCAAAACCCTAGACATGTTAGATTTCAATAAAAGAATGTCATTTCTCTACTTATTAGTTTATGTACATTTTAGTTTACTTAGAGGGTAGCAAATAATAACATTAAGTCTTGATCCTTGCAAACACGTCTGTTGCAATGTAATAAAAGTGATAATTTACTCGAAAATGAACTTAACATGACATTTCAGAAACAATGTTTATCAAAAGCTATAAGGTTGTGTTACATTTGTATATTGTGATGTAATATTTGTTCAATTGTTTTTTAATTATGTACAGTAGGTGAGTATGTTTATATTATTTATTTGTTAGAGGTAAATTATCTGCATGATCTTGCTGTTCATAGCAAAAATACAGCAGTATATACAACAACAATATAGCTAAACTACACATCTTATTGATTTGTTATGTGTGTACACAGTTTATTGTTTTTGGCACGTTATGCAGTTATGTCACGATACACATCACCAAGACATAATGATGCTAACCTCATCCTGGGCTTCATATATCTAGGTTATTATAATTGGCACCCTTGGTACTAATTATATGAGAATACTAATGAGAATAACACAACTGCAGTTTCTTTCTGTTCCCAAGTCCAGTAGTTCGTGCTAATAAAAAGTCACAAAAGTAATAATTTTACTGCAATATATTGGCTTAGGCTTTAAAGTGACTTATAGAAAATACTTTGTAACAACTGCAATAGAGCACACATGGATCCCATTTTAAAAAATGAGAGTACAGTATTAAACACAGATATAATATTAATGGTGTAAAAAGAAAAATTGTCTACATATCAGCAACAGACACCCAGGACCACAAATGAACACAATCTGTAGACTGCCTTGACAGACAGGAAGTGCTTTAATCATAGGCTTCCTGTTAGACTTACTCTGCGAAGCTTGTTTTGTCTGTGGGCACAGTAACTCACTCTCCAGCTGTTACCACTACAACTGTGACCCCAGAGAGACCACATGATCTGTGTGTATGTGCCAATGTTTCAACAGTACAGTAAATGTCTGGATGAGATAGTACTCCAAGTGCTTCCTATAGAATGTTATGTCTGCACACTCAAGATTGTTTATCTGATAAGTGCTTCATGTTTTTTGGATGTCTAGAAACAAATAAATTTATGTTAAATGCTGACATACCTTTTCTGAGGCAGGTTCATTTTTTCTTAAATGTCTGGTGGAATATATATACATCTTGGTAAAAAAAATCTAATTATTTTGCTTGACTTACTGCTTAGAGTCAATGTTGCTTTTTCATGGCATGACTATTTAGACATTTTGAATTACTCTAAGCTGTTATTCTGGGTGTCTCAACACTGGCAATAACTTTTCTTCTTAATTGGTGCAAAAACTTATATTACATACCAGAGGTATATATGTTTAAAATATATGATAATAATAACTGGATATAAATTAATTAAGAATCCCGGTTGTATGTATGTTTTCTAATAGATTACTCCATGACATCCCTGTATGGAAACATTTCAAACATTTACTTGAGTAAATTGAGCTGAAATTGAATTAAACCGAGTTCTGTGATTGTCTGAAATCTTGCACAGTTTCGTACTGACACCATTTTGATAATGGAACCAGTCTCACCTGTTCTCGAGCTGATAATAATGATAACATCACACTGTTGTCAACTTGCTTTATCATACTTAATCTGTCTACATCCTGACTGTAATATCCTGTAATATAGCCAGGACGTTGTTAATTATATTTATCCTATTTATACACACTTTGTGATCTGTATTAGTAAAGATCTAGAAATTGCACTGCACCGCACTTATATAACATTTTGATCTAATAGATGTAGTGTAACTCTGAATTCATGCATAGTACGTAAAAGTACGACAGTCCATTGAGAATGCCTGTAAGTTACATTTTAATGTGTGAAAAATGAGATTTCTAAATGAATTTATAACCATTAAAATAATAATATTAACAAAACAATTATGATAATCATGTAATCATAGGTAAATACAATGCACTAAAACACTACAGTTTACTGTGGGGCGACATAGATGAGATGTGATCTGAAATCAGTTTTATCTCATTTTCAGAGAATAAGCATCCTGTTCTCCTATTTATCTATTATCTTCCATAGAAAACCTGACTCGGTATTGTAAAGCTTCATTATATGTACACCCTTCTGTAAATCTGCTTTTAAGCCCTATATCAGTGCATCTGTCTGTGTGGACGGTCATTGTTAAAACTAGATTTAAATCAGATTAAACTTCCCTTTCTGTAACATTTAGCTGCAAAAACTTCCTGCCCAACATACATGCTGCTTTAACATAGCATTTTTTAAATTTATCTTATTTATAGTATAAGTATTACGACAATGTTTTCTTATTTCATAAATCAATATTTCAAAAAATCTATTCTATTCCATTGCCTCTATCTGCTAACAGGGGTTGTTACACAGCATTTAAAGATCATACTTATATAATACTGTCCACCCCGGCAGAACCATGTCAGCTGTATTGTAAAAATACAAATAATAAATCTTAAAATAACCATCACTGCAACTTGCAAATGAAAAAACTATTACTATACTACTGAATAATTGTTTCATTTTTATATATTATTTCAGGTCTTTTTAATTTTACTTACAGAACATATCAGAACTTTATCAGAAGGTCAATTTAGAAGAAGAAAAAAGTAAAATAAATAAACTTATGAAAATACATTTATTAATTCTGAATATATTTTGTTGTCTTACAAAATGCTTGGTTATAAAGAAAAGCAGTATCTTAGTTTTTGAGTAATCAAACTCCCCACTTTTTGCAGGAAATACAGCTGAACACACAGTAGGCATTCTTTTTACAATAAAAAATAGATTAAGTTCATAATATTCATTAAAACATTTGTGCTTCACTTGCCACAAATGCATTGCTGGTTGTTTTTACCCTTGTTGTTTTGTATTGCTGTAAAATAAATGAATGACCAAACATTGACCAGTGTGTATAGTGTGATAGAGCAATATGCAGCAGTAGCCACTTTGATTGTTGTTCCAGACAGTTTGTGCAAGTCGCTGATACTGGACCTAATGAGAGATCCAGATTATCATTTTCCCCCGAACCCCTTGTCAGTTGGTGTGAAACAACGAGGGGAATAAAAACATACATGAGAATCAGGCTACATCAGACCATTGATTCCTCAGACCTTAAGACATCAGAAGTTAATAGTCCACTAGTGCTTTGGCGTAGCTCATTTTTGGTTGAAACTAAGACTTGCTAACACCGACCAGTTATGCTTTAACCATATCATAGTATTACAATCTTCTTTTTAAACTGTTGTGGCTTTATGCCGACTAAACTTTTAAAAAATATTTTTTAGAGTTTAATCTGTTACATAAGGTTACATAATTTGATGTCATGTTAGTGGTGTTGGTTATGTTTCCATAGCAGCACTATGCATTAGAGTGAAAACCAGAGCGCCCATCAATGTCAAGGTATAGTTCATTTGTACATTTTATTTGAAAATGATAGATTTATAAGCTGTAATGACACTATCTGATCCACCTTTGCTTTTTTGCAGACTGGGTGTATTCAAGTTATTTCACCACAATGTTATAAACACATCAGACATGATATCATCAAGTCATACAATGTGAATGATGTCTGTATGTAAACACCTGCTAGGTGCTAGCACCTCTGGCGATTCAAACCATCGATCAATGCAGTAATGGGTTAGCATAGTTTACAGATGCTGCACCTGGACGTGCCTCATACTAATAAGAGCCTAGAATAGTTTACCTTGGGGTTGCCAGGGTACTTTATTTTACATAAGACTAACATGCTTTTCCTTTGTCTATGTAGATTTCTTCAGGGTGATTTTTTTCCCATTGTCCAGAAATATGAAGGCTGGTTCACACCTCACCACTGCCTCAGTTAGGCCCCTGAGCCCCTAACCCTCAGCTGTTTAAAAGTCAGGTTTAGTCATAATTATTATTAAGTCTTTTGGGATAAAAGTGTCTGCTAAATGCTGAAACTATAAATGTACATTTACTAGGGCCGTTGAAGTAATGCAGGTGATTTAGGCTTCTCTGGTTTGAAGAAAACTATTTATCAGGGCTCGCAGCTTATATAAGGTGAACATAGCATTAACTAACTTTGTAGTCAAATGAACCGGCAACACATTCAGTTTCTATATACATTCGATGCATATAGGTTTATTTCCACTTTTACATGAGAAATCTGTGGTGAGGTGTTGATGGGTAAGGTACTGTATATCCTGCTGTAAATTAAGATTGCTGTGCTTGTCTTAATTTGAGACCTATACAATTTCCCCTCTATCTTTCTATATAATTCATTTCACTACATAGTTGATAAGTGATGTCATGTATTTAACCATCAAATGCATACTGAAGCCCCTACTCCCCACTTCTCTCTGACACTGTCACAACTTTTCCAGAATTTTCGTGATCATTTCCTACGGAAGACAGGTTATGATCTCCACTGATCTAAATGCTGCAAACAAGCTCGGAAATAAAGCTTGAAATTCTAGCAATTGTTGCTATATAGGGCAAAGCTTTTGTAATAGTCAATGAAAATATATAGCTTCTGTCTGTGGCAGTATTAATATTAATTATTACTATTATTAATAACACTGTATTATTTGTGTCTTGGTGGTATCTTTTGCTAGTCCTTTTTGTCACTTTTCCCTAAACCTTACAAAAGTGAAGTAGCTACTTTACCTTCTGTAAAAGTGTGAATAAACTAGTGTACTTTGTGGTACCTTGAAATAAATAAATCCACGATGCTTCCATGTGACGCTTGGCCCACTTGAGTTATTGTAGTACTCTGTAGTACTTTTTTGTTACATTTCACAATATTCAGTAATGCAACAAAGGATGGTGCCAAGAAGACAATATTGCTGAATTACCGACAGTGTTTTGGTTAGCCTTATTGTTTGCTTTGTCCCACAAACAGGGTGGTACTGTACCATTCAGCAAAATGTTTTTGTACTGTAGTTAGAAGAATGTACACTGGCTTTTTTACAGACAGTCCTGTGAGTAAAAGAATGTACACTGCTCAAGGTGTTGACATATTAGTGCTCACTTGCACTAGACCTATGTAGGTAACTAATAGTATAAAGAAAGAAATGCCTTAGGAAATATGCAACTCCTTGTAAAAAATTAATGGATGCAATACAATCTGCTATTAATTAAAATAATTACCAGTAAAGTAAAATAAAGTTAAAACATTAACTTGAACTCATTTTTAAATGTACATCCCACAGGAAAATAAAATAGTTCCCGAACACAGTTTATTTGTTAGATTGTTTCTGATGAATGGTCTCATATAGTAATGCTTTATATGAGTAGAATGACGAAATCAAGGCCTTTTTAGCATTACTCCATCATACCTGTAAGATTACATTTACAGCATTTAGCAGATGCTTTTTTAAGTTAAATTATACATAATACAAGCAAATTAGGTGTAAGGTTTATGCCTGCAGCCCCAACAGTAGAAAGTTGGCAATGGTCAGAAATAAACCTGAACCGGTTATAAAACTCAGAATTGTGTGAGCTCATAGCATGGAATAGCTGAATGATAAATTGCTGTATAAAAACGTAATTGTTTAAGGTGGTTAAAATACCCAAGGGCACCAGCAAAATATCTGTAACAGCAATGAACACACCAGTGAGTACCAAAAAAGACACGAAAAATAAAATAGTAAATTAAAGAAAATGTCACTACTGATGACATTTTTTACGTATTTCAAGTCAACTACAAAATACAAGCATTTAGTCATGAATGTGTTCAGTAAAATTTTGAAAGTGCAATTGTTTGTGTGGTATTACTTTTGACAGAATGTGCTTCTAATTATTAATAAGAATTATAATTTGTAAGCAGCTCGTGCTTTGTTTTGCCCCCACCACACATAAATACCAATTTTATCCCAGTTTAGGGTAGCTAATCCACTCATATGGACCCCTAATTGTGCCCAAGGAGGGGCTTACTTGACAGACTTTCTACACTGTGCACTTATACATCAGCCAATGTCAGTTGCAATGATGCTTGCAAAACTGGTAGACAAGCCATAAATAAACTTTAAATTCAATTTGATGAAAAGCACCGTTCACCCCTAGATAATTCTTTACATTTACAAACCTTCTTAACTAGCCTTTCTTGTACACTAGTGTCATTCGTTGCCTATCTTCACGATAAGTTAAGTGTTGAAGCCTTGTTAGTAACAAAAACAGTGCCATTATAACAGCGCTGACTTGGAATCAGCTGTGCTGACAGATAAATGCTTTGTCATGCTTGTTTATTTGAAGAACAACAGCTAGATGAATGCTGTCTTTTTCCACATGAATGATTTGGCTTCAACTGCAAGGCTGAACTGCTGCATTAACCTATCAGAGTTTGTGATGGAGGGGTCATTTTTTATAAATTGATGAAAGGGTAAGGTAACAGGGTCTTTCGAAAGTCTACTGAATACAGAGAAGTAAAGCAAAATTTTGACTCATTTACATGTGAAACATTAAGATGCGTGTCTGTATAGCTGCATGCAAATAAGTGTGCTTTCTGGAGTTCTGTTATGTTATCAGTGGAATAGCCAGATGCACACATTCCAGACTTGTTGGCTGGCCTAAAGGTACAAAGAGGATTGTAGGCCAATGAATTCGCTGCTTCATTGGGCTGAACTCAGCCCAAGTTGTTCTGACTCACAGTGGAGAAGTTCTACTGATTGGTTCTGCCTATAGGTGACTTCGTATCTCCAGGGTGTGTGATCCACCCTGCATGATCAAATAACACAGAAATAACTCATTGCCCAAGTCATCTTTTCTAACCCACTACCATACATATATACTTTGGTCAATACACCAGCTAAATATATATTTCTTTTTCATTTTGTCTGAAATCATAATAGCAGATACAAGTGTAATTGGTCGATTTATGCAGTTCGTGTGGCTGTTAAAGTCCAAGTTTTATTTCATAAAAAATGTTATTTAAGGAAATGAATACTACGCTAAAATTAAAAAAAATATTTAAAGAAATGTTTATGGATTAAAGAACCCAAACAACTCTTTCCCATAGTCACTTGCCAGTCTCACTAAAGCCTAGCAGACATGTGCATCCTTCTACTTGTCAATACTCAAATTTCTCTGCTGTCCACCACTGCATTTCTACTGCCATACTGATTATTTTTTCATTGAAAGGGATATATACACTATATACATTCTTGCATTATAAGACCACGATTGACTCGTGTGTTTTTTAAATGCAGATGTAAAAGTATTGGCCAAGGTTCTGGCCAGACGCCAGAAGTCTGTACTCCCTAAAATAATCCATCCAGATCAAACTGGATTTATTAACGGCCAGTGCTTTTTCTTCAGCATCAGAAGGCCAAAGAACATTATGTACTCTTTTTCTGACTCTTGCCCACCCAAGGTCCTGCTATCATTAGATGATGAAAAGGCCTTATGGATAGCATTTATCTATACATTTGACTGAACCTTTCTGCTATTATGCTTTGTACACAGTATAAACTAGAGTTTTAAGCTTTAAAAGGGGTTAGATGTAAAATCTATGATATACAATATGTCGTGTATACATTTCTATTGTTTTCATTTGTTTTAGTCTCGTTGTTTTACATTTCTTCTGTCTTTATTTTTATTTAGATTACACTTAAGTAGGTATGACTGATGTTAGCTTTTCAGCTATTGGTTTAAAGCATAATATAATAATGACTCAGAAATTGGAAGGAGGCAGTCACTGCCTAAAGGCTGTGGCTCAGGTCCAGCAATGTACAGCTCCCACATGAAACTTTGAGCACCCCCTTTATTACTCATTCACCATAACCTGTAGGACCAAGTGTATTCAAAATGCTGTACTTGTTTATTGTCTGAATGTTGTACTTTTTTAAAAAGCCGTTCCTCCACTATTTGCCTATGTTTAACAGTAATACATACCAGTCCAAGATCAGAAATCCTCTCATTGTGTCCAGCACTGGGTTTCAAGACTGCATAATAGGAGGGAATCCATGCATCCATGTTGTGCAATGTCCTTAACCCTGAGTTTAGTGAAAAAAGCAAAGTAAAAACACAGAAAGAACTTTTTGACTGACTACAAAAAATGCAATGCATGCATACACACAGAACCATTTGTTGCATCTGTTGAGTCTAATGGCCTATAATACATAGAATTATTGCATGGCAAGCAATTTAGGAAGCTCTGTCACAGCCTGGATTCAGTTACACGTCCTTCGTCTTTTTAGTTGGACAGTTTAAGCCTTGAAATGTGATTGATAAAGTTGGATCTGCTTTCTTTTAGTACTTAAATCTCACAAAATGTCGTGGTTATGGACAAGAAAAACTTTATATCACAATGTCTAAATATAATGAGATGTGCATTGTAAAAATATGCTGATTCCTCATAGAGAGCAGACACGTTGGTGTCGACAGACACAAAGATCAGTTGGGGTCAAAGTCAAACAATTGAATGGAAGCATCACTGTCGCCATGTGAAACTCTAAATCTGGTTTAGCTCAAAAAGCCTAGAACTTAAACTTCCTCACAGGAAAATATCTCCCAGGGTGAATGTATTTCTTGGTCCTCATCCAAACAACAGCTCATTTTTGCTACTACACCCAAGATGGGCCTTAGTTCACTCTTCTCTTTTCTATTGGTATCACACAGTTCAGTACTTTTAATCCCAAATCTGGAAATATTTATGTCACTTTCCTAAAATTCTCTCTCCTAATTAAATTTAATTCCAAATCAGGGTAAAAACATACTAATAAGAATAATTAGTAGAATAATTAAACACATAGCCAGGAACCAGGCTGGGTGGTCTGAACCCATCACACTGATTGGATCAGAGCCCACATGGAGGTTAAAATGGCTTTTCAGACCACATAGCCATGTTTGTATGTGGGTGTGGGTGGGTGTGTGTGATCAATGAGCCAGAAGTGCATTAGGACTGAGCTGTATATATAAAGACTGGGATATAAATGCTTGCAGCTGTACATCAAAGTGCTGTCACTGTCTTGTTTATGAGACCTTGTTCTAAACCTGGTTCCTCCCTACAAAACAACTGTTCAGTTGACACTCAGTCTATAAACCTAATAAAATTCAGCAGTACACATCTGGTGAATAATTCTAGACTATTTATAAAATGATCCAATTTGAATGATCTGATTTGACTGGTATCCTTCTTTAGTAGGATATCAGCATTTACAAATAAAGTTCCTGTCTTTAGACCAGGTCAAATCAAGGTGTCGCCATTTTGACCTAAATGTCTCTCAAAAGTGTATGTATAATTCCTGTTTCCTAGCACTTATACAGTTTTCCATATTAGTTGTTACAGCCTGGTTACATTGCTGTCTAATAAGCAAATGGTGGTTGGATTGTATATGCAAATTTGTATACGATTATATTTGTATATTATATACAAATTAGTTTGAACTGTACATAATTGTGAAGCTAATGCGAAAAGAAATATCAAACAATCATCATTTTGCTAGCGGTATACAAGTTTTACAGTGAAGCTGTAGTGACTTTTCTATGAAACTGTAGTGCCAGGCTGCTTTATCCAATAGGATTTTCGGTTGCTGTCTAACATTAGTGTTCTAAACATTTTCGGCGTTATTGTTAATGTAACATCCCTAGGAAAGTACACCACCTTTTTGATGGTGCCGACACCACCTGAAATTGCACAGTTTTAAAGTAAAGCAATGTACCAGACGCATTAGCAAACAAACCATATTATAGAACAGTCATCTGAAAAGCAGATTTAGCAAATTAGCAGATAGTTTAAATTACTTTAGAATGTCTCATACACATGCAAGCACCAACATAATGCATATACAGTTCATCTTACTATACTTATAATGAGCTCTGTAACAATGCTAATACTTAACTACAACACCCACAACATACTTCTGATTCATTTTACAGGGCCACAGTGACACAGACCTAAGCCCCCGCCTTATCAAAAACATTCGGCTCCATCTTGATCAGTAGGTAAACAACACATTACAACAAAATCACTGTTAAATGGCTCAAAGAGATAACAGACAACACTCCATTGGAGAACAGAGCCTAATCGTGTTACTTTTATGCATACCAACCTGGGGTGACAACGTTTAATGTAATCCAGACCATTTGCCATTTTTTGGTATTCACAATTAAAGCTCACCTCAAAACTTTTTCAGATCCTGCTGCTGTTAAAGACAACAAAACTGTGTATAAAATTATGCCAATTTGTAAATTCTGCTTTTGCAGCGTTATATCAGTGGCTTTACACGTCTGTCATGTTTATGAAACTCTGTAAGTGTTCCCCTCTCTCAGCACACCTAGTGGAGTAGTAAATGGCCAAAACAGGTGTGTTCAGAGCAGGAAAAACTGATCATTCAGGCATGCAAAGCCTGTAAATAGTCAAACTAAAGTAGGGAGTGTTTCTTTAACATGGTGAGAGGGCTTCTTGACATCTCCATTTTTATTAAAACATCATGGCACTTTATGAAGGATTAATAATTTAAACGTTTGGTTTTTGTTGTTGTGTTTTTAATACATACAGTGAATTACAATCTTGTTAATTGTTCCTTCTACATGAATATATAATCTTTTCAGATCCAAATTAAGACAGATTACCAAAATATATTAAGTTACATGTTTTTCATTTGACTTTTACTTGAAGTAATATTACTTTTCACTGAAATCTTATTAACACAGCTATAAAGCAAATGGCACACACGTATATTCTTTCATTATACATCTATACATTGTGTCTGTACCCAGCATAGTTTGGTACCATTGCATCGACACACTGAAGGTCACTGACAATGGGTTAGCCTAATTGCAGCATAATTATGTGGACTTGCTTTACAATTGAACATTGACCAGCTCATTTGTTTGCTTGTTGGTTTTATTCAATTATGAATTATTGATAGTTTAATATGTATTAAGTGCTGTAATCTTGCATCGCAAAGCTAAAAGGAAATTATGATTTTGCTCAACACATCTAATTAAAGAATTTCAAGCCCGTTTAACATAATGGCTTTTCAATGTACTAATTAAAAAAAATAAAAAATTAAATTATTCAAATTTTGTCATTACACATATACAGTACAACGAAATGTTTCTCTTCGCATATCCCAACTTGTCTGGAAGTTGGGGTCAGAGCGCAGGGTCAGCCAAC
>JAOUQU010000036.1:2922939-2933855 GCA_028566735.1 Ammoglanis amapaensis | reverse complement strand
TGTGTGTGTGTGTGTGTGTGTGTGTGTGTGTGTGTGTGTGTGTGTGTGTGTGTGTGTGTGTGTGTGTGTGTCACAGTCTCTAGTGTGATTCTCCTACAACATTTTTCCAACATTAAATCTCATTGTTTCAGAAAAATATTCACATGAGAATTCTTTTACCCCAAAGTAATTACAGAAGAATATCCTTGAAATTGTGTGTTTTTGTGTTCTGATTCCCCCTGATATTTTCTTTCAAATACAAAACAATGTGCTCAATGACTCGATTGTTTGTTTACACTTTCTCACAGTACCGGTTGTAAATTAACCGTGTCCGTTTGTTAATGCGGAGTCTGAGAATTAATACCTGTGTGTGAGCCAAATCAAGTTTAAAAGTCTGAATGACCATCGACTACACAATGTCTGACAGCGATTAACTCTTCTTCCCGATAGCTGTTAGTGAGTCTGATATATTAAACGCAGCATTTTATCCACAAAGTTCAGATCAGAAATGAAAGTCTAAAAAAGGTCGATAACTTAGCTGTGATTGGGTCAGTGCATCTCCAAAACTACAGCTCTTGTGGGGTGTTGCCAGTATCAAATCTGCTTCACGGAAGTAACCACGGTAAATTAGACAACGCTGACATCACAGTTTGTTTTTGAGTTTTGGGCAGCATGTTATGCCTGATTAGTTAACATTAAAAGCATGTGATGGTTAGGAGCATTGTGTTTAGTCCCAACACCACCTAGCATGGAAGTTGGGACACAACTTTACTACTGTAATTGTAAATCTTTTCTTTCCAGATGAGACAGCGAACTGATTGTACCAAGAATGTTCAGAACGCACACAAGACTGAATTGATTAATGAAACGTCAAGACATAATGATGATTGTTTTGCTAGTTGTAACCTTTAGTTTAGGGCATACATTTGTATAAATATTTATAGAAATCCTGTTTATTTAAAGCAGGCGTGCCCTGTTTGGGGTCTTTTTTATTCGGGCGGGGGTAGTCTTGCAAGATCAGATACAGATGAATGAATACTTTCTTCTTTCTTATTAGAAATGTCTATTAAAAAGTGCTATACAAATAAATTTGACTCAACTAACTTAACATGGAAAACATGCTGAGAGTAACTAGCTGCGAGAGGTAAGGACAGAACGTAAGTGTTTCCTGCGTCATTGCTTCCTACATCCATGAACTGTAATTTAACAAGCAACTGTGAGAAATAAGAGTCTCAGGTAAAGTAAAACTTCTAATGGCTGCTGGGGAACGAAGCACCAGGGGACAGGGCAGCGGCGAGGATAAAATACCTTACGGTTCATAGAGGCGTACATTCTAATCACACCTAGTTTTAAACTTTCCCCAACACTCTTATGATCACAGTGAAGTGGCAGCGTGTACATTGGGGCACTGGGGGGGGGAGCAGGAGGGGGGGAGGTCAGCGACGTTGTGAATAGGCTTCATCAACGAGGGCCACAGATCAAATCCTCACATTACTCATGGCTCAGTCACCTCCACGACCTCTCCGATATTACACGCCTAACGCAATTATTTGCAATCAGCAAATGTGTGGTTCATTACAAAAGATTTCTTACCCTGATATAATTTGCTATTGTTCACAGGGGAAAGGAGCCACACAAAAGACCTTTTTAAGTGTTATTGTGGAGAGCAGGGGCCTTTGTTTAAGACACTTTAATATTGCCGCAGTTAAAGTCTGATTAAAGTTTGAAATTGTGAGACGAAAATACGTCGCCGTAATACAGCCGGTTCTTGCTGAGAAGAAAATAGCTAGTGTTCCCGTACCTCGTCTCTATGGGCCTGATTTGTAAATACAGTTTTTTGAGAAAAATCATTTTTCATCATGATTTCTGTTCTTTTATTTCTTGTTCTTGTGACAGCTCATTTTAATCTAATTGTAGTGGATATAAATGCACTAAAAGAGTCAAGCAACATGTGTTCTGCATGCATATCGAACTAGTCTTTTACTGTTTATATAGAAGAATAATGAGCGATCGTATGTATACCTGTTTAACTTATTCAGTCTCACCATTAAAAATGTAGAAATCTTGCTGTCCAGTTTGTCCTCATCACTGCACTTCCAGAATTGTTCCAGAATTAAACACAAGCGACATCATTACAGGTTCATGTTCAAGTTTGAAACGTGCTATCTGTTGTTTTTGTTAGTGTGTGTTGCTCATTAATGAAGAATAAATATCTTTCTCATTAGCATTTCCCAAGCGTTACCATACGTGGCTTTTTTTCTCTCGCTTGGAATACTTCTGCCTACCAGATAGTAATGCAATTAAGCCTAACACTTCATAAACAAACAGAATAAGTAGATGTAAATAAGCAAACCTGTAAGACAGCACAAACAGCTGGAACTCAGATGGTAGTTGGGACAATTAAATGGTACCATTGATGTCCATTTTACATCCAATACTCTTCTTTTTTACCATTTACCATCGTTAAAATGTATCCGGATCAGTATTGTGTTATAGCTGCTGTTCCAATAATACATTAAAAAATCATAACAGCACAAATTCTGGATCCTAGCACACTTTATGCATCATTTTCTATCATAATTTTAATTCTATACAGTACATGCCAATCTATCATACTGCATAAATATTGTTCTGAATGTTGCAAACATTAAAAAGACGAAGTTTATCATCTGTCTCAAACATTTCCCATTGATCTTTAAACTTTTCCAAAAATGTAAATTTCATATATTTGATCAATAATAATAATGTTATTTTCAGCATGCTTTACAATCATTAGACAATTATTAATAAAGAATCTTTCAAGAATTAAGCTCAATTCTTGTTTAAGTCAATCAATATTGAATTGGACATTATTGTTTGAATCATTTTCCTTTTGGAATCAATAATGTATAATATAATGCTGAAATGGTAAATGAAAAATAACATATTTGTCCAAATGCATGATGACATCTATTATATCAAATAATTAACAGAAAATAGGATTTAAATCTAACTTAAATGTTGTATTCACATCCTCTTTAGTTAGCGTATTTGTTATGAATGTTTAGGTTTAGTCCAGCTTAAGCACAAAATAGTTCAAAAAGAAAAATTGATCAACAAAACATGAAACTAAACTGGTTCAAGAACCTTTGGGGTGTAATTAAGTAGCGACTTTAAATCCGGCTCAATCTCCCAGAATCAAACATGTGTCTTATTAGTGATCCTGAAGCTTTATAAAATCCCAGGCCAGACATGTTTTAAAATCAAATCATTTTAAAATAGTTTAGAGAGTTGCAGGAACAATGTGGAAAATAATTGAACGTTTATCTCTGTGGTTATACAGATTCAGGTGTCTTCAAATCTCTGGTTGTATAGTTGTGTAAAGGACTGAAAAGAAGCATTGTGTGTGTGTGTGTGTGTGTGTGTGTGTGCGCGTGTGTGTGTGTGCGTGCGTGCGTGCGTGCGTGCGTGCGTGTGTGTGTGTGTGCGCGCGTGTGTGCATGTGTGCGTGTCAAGGCCTAGTGATGCCCGCAGTGCCACGAGGACGTGAGTGGGTGGGGACTGCCTGTCACTAGAGCACTGGGAAAGATAACAATAAAAGGCTAATAATGACACTTAATGAGCTTGATTAAGTTGATTTGTTATGAAAAAATGAAAGAGCAGAGAGGTGATGTAGGCAACGCAATAAGAGATCTATTTGAACAGATATAAATTCAGTAGGGTTTTGGAACACAATGGGGCCGCGTGGAAAATTAGCACCCAATACAAAGGGACACCAAATTAATTCTTTCACAGACATATTTTTCATAATTGCTGCACCAAGTCTCATTAGTCTGTATACCTGCCGTCGACGACAGACCGAAATTTAAAGAGGAGGGGTGGAACGAGAACACGAAGGTGTAGTTCATGCTTTTGTCATGATTTTTCTAAGACACAGTAAGATCTAATGTCATCGCGATGACATTTATAATTTTCCAGGCTGTGCCGTGTCCACGTTCAGAATTTGTTTTGTATTATATTAAATTACTACAGTCTTTTTACATCTTTCAAAGTGTGTCTAAGTCTGGTTCATGAATGTCTCGGATTTAATTCCATGTCCAGGGTCATCCCTTTCGTCTGTGTCTTCCAACATAGTTAAAGACACAAAACACACTGAATAGGTACTCTACGTACCTAACTACTAGGTTACTATGCATAACCGAATGCCAGCATCAAGCCTAAATAAACAGGGACTGTTCTGATCAGAAGGGCATCTGTCATGGCATAAAACTATACCAAATCAAAAATGTTTGTACCGTACTACTGTGGCAACCTCTAACAAAAAATATTTTTTAGAATCTGTATCACTGTATGAACATTCTGCCTTTACCACAGCTCTTATTCATGAATTCATAACCACCTCTAAGAGTCATATTAACTTATTTTCTATTCAGAGGTATGATTTACTTCATCAGTACTATTTCTATTTATTTTCTAAATTTCCTCCTAGTTAAAGTAAGGTTGTTGGCTCTTGGGAAGTTTAATTAAGAAAGAACCTGTTGAGAGAGATTTCTAATCAGCAGGCTGAAAATGAATGTTTTCACAGCATTCATCTTTAGGCAATAGCATTCTTTGGTGTGTTTGTGTGTGTGTGTGTGTGTGGGTGTGGGTGTGTGTGTGTGTGTGTGTGTGTGTGTGTGCATGCGTGCATGTGTGCATGCGTGAGTGTCGCTGATCTCCAGCGGGAAGCAGTTTAATTGAATACATTAAAAGAATGATGAGCCCGAGGCCTTATTTATTTTCCGATTCCTTTTCAGACTTGTTTAAATGAGACCTAGCAGTGAAGCGTGTTCCATGCTGCTGTCCTTAGGGTTCTGTCCTGTGGGTAAGCACTCGCTTTGTTGCACTGGCAAGCTCTGATGTGCTTCTTGTTATCCAAAATCTTATTTATGAATGTTGCACCCATGAGCGGGGAGACTACAGTCACCCTGGCACTCGTTCAAGTATGATCTAGTTTCACAGAGAAATGAGCTGGTCAAAAACTGTTTACACCACAGTTAAATCTCTATTAAACTTTGATAAATCCGAATCGCTACATCAGAAAGAAACCACACTAGGCGACGATTAAGGTTTCATAAAATTCAAATTCAATTTTTAAATTTTATTTGTCATTACACATATACAGATGTACAGTACAATGACACGTTTCTCTTCGCATATCTCAACTTCTCTGGAAGTCAGGGTCAGAGCGCAGGGTCAGTCAACATACGGCGCCCCTGGAGAAGACAGGGTTAAGAGTCTTGCTCAAGGACCCAACAGTGACTGCGTAGCAGAGCCTGGATTTGAAACCCCAACCTTTGGGTTCCTAGCCCAACGCTCTACCCACTAAGCTACACTGTCCCTAAAGGACGAGGTTCCACTGAGATAGTCTGAGGTGTCATAGTGAATAGCAAACACACACAGTCATGGATGATTTTGTATCTATAGTTCACCTCGCTTGCACGTCTTTGCACTGTGGGAATAAATCTAAAGCATGCCAGGTTTTAGAAGGAACCTAGACGCAATGACATCATGAATGATTCTGTATCTACAGTCCACCTCAATTGCATATGTGTGCCACCCTTATAAATGAATCACCTCAACACAAACACAGCCATGGATGATTTTATATCTACATTTCACCTCACTTTCACATCTTTGGACTGTGGAAGGAATCCCACACTGTGCTACACCATGCCACTCTTAAGAAGGAACCCAAAAATGTCAATCCTTCCTTTTTATCCAGGCTTGAGACAGTGAATTAGTTTATATATCCAAGGTATAGGAACCTATAAAGCGGTTGTCTGGAATTAGCCTGACTGCATGTTTTAGACTGAATGGAAAGCTACACAGACACAAGACTCCGCACTACCGGGCAACCAAACACAGGATTTTAAGGTAACTGTGCTGCCAACTTAGCCACCATGCCGGAAGCCTGATTAAAATCATTAAAAAAAACATTTGTATTCTTTGATAATTAATAATAATGCATCATTGAATGTAAATTTGCAGTCACTAGCTTTAAATTAATTTCCCAACACCAAACTGAGACTTCGGACAGACATGTCGGACACAATAAATAATTATCTATGAAGGCGCATGTCTTTCCATTCCCTATTCAGACTTCCAGAAAAACATCTCACTAGGACACATTTGTACGTAATTGTAATAAACAGACACTTAGTGATTCAATATCCTTAATGTGTCTATAGAAAAATACTCCCATGAGTATCAAAAAGATTTCCTTGCTTTAATGTTTACCAGCGACATGACTGTAATTTAGCAGCCCATCGCTTAGCATGTCATGAAGTTCTTTTTCAACCCACTAATGGCCTGCTCAGTGTGTCCATCACCTTAAAAAGACTAAAGGGGCAATCAGTCGACAGAAAAACAAACCCGTTTTAAAAAGTGCTCCTGTTTAAAAAAAAATCAAACACAGTTTCTCTTTCTTGTCCGTTAGTGTTTCTAAAACACTGTCATTTAAGGATTTCTAATTCTTTTTAGTTTGGTAACAGCCAGCATTTTTCAAAAAGATACAGTGATTAAGAGCCAATGTGCAGAACATTTAGACAGTGCGATTGTGTGATAATGAATAAAGATTCATACTTTAGAAGCAAATTTTAATTCTTCCGCCGAATGTGCACGGCCTATGCAACATTTAATCACCCCCACTGACAGGACTGAGCGCTTTCATTTAACCTTGACTGAAGATCATGAATTCTAACGCTTTTAATTGGCTACATCATTTAATAGCACGAGCAAAGGAAATTCTGCTTATTCAAATCTTTGAGCTTGACAGACAGGGGCAGTAAGGCCTGGCACAATTAAGGAAATCTGTAGGCTCTGCCCCAGTCACCACACATTTACTGACTATAGTTACTGTTCGATAGCTATAACTTTAAAGCTATCGTCTTGTTTTGAGTGTAGAAGAATAATTTAATAGATCAGAGAAAAGGGCCGAGCAGGCTGTGGGACATACACACACCACCTCTGACCTCCAGGCACTTCCATGGATAAATGGATTTGACAAGAAGAAAAGACAACAAAGGAACTCTTACACCATTATGTTTATAACCACTCTGTCAGTTCTAATTGAAACGTTCCAGTATAGTGAGAATGGCAAAAGCTCGTCTTTGAGACAAGTCATAACTGTCTCTGACCTCTTTGGAGACAATTGCCCCTGTTATGAGTAAAGCTGTATCAAGTGGCACACAGTGAAACGCATTTTAGACACCTAATTGTTTTCTCGCCTCCAATTCCACAGAGAGAGAAAATTAATCTGTGCGTCAGTCTTTTCTCCGCGACAGAGCCTAACCAACCACAGCATGTTTGCTTAAGGAACCAAGCTCCAGGGTGTAATTTCATATTTGGCAATTACATTTTTTTTTCCCAGGACAAGTTTTTAATGCATTATTTAAATGATTTTAGCTTTGGGATATTTTAGGGTTTTTAAACACTATACATTAGTTTGGGGATTTAGTGGAATTCTAGACCAAATTGAATCAGTTCACTGTTTTCCAAAATCGATGACATGACTTGTTAGCAAAGGCACGAAAACCCTGAATAACATGTAATTGTAGCATTGAGGTAAATCAGGACACAAAAATATTCTAAGACTACTTTTTAAAAACCTGTCTTTACACAATAGCATGTTTAGCACACCAGATCTATATATTATGAATTAAAATATTTATAATTATTTTTAAGAAATTCATCCATCCATCAATCAATCCAGTTTTAGGGTTACGTAAGACACACACTTGATGAATCCACTAAACACCTAAAAAGGTCACCAGGTGCGGTGTACAGATTCACAGAGAAAGCGATTGAGAGTGAGAGAGAGAGAGGACTGCATGTCTTTGGACTATGGGAGGAAATCAGTAAAAGAAGAATCAGAAAAATTGGGAAAACATGCAAACTGCACACAAAAAGCCCGGGACTCAAATTTAGGACGATTTGTTCCAAGAGGGCATTTGTAGGGCATTTATGGTTAAAATACTGGACAAGTAAGTGGAAGGTCGCTGGTTTAAATCACAGCAAAAACTGTTGGGCCCCGGAGCAAGGCCCTTAACCCTAAACTGCTCAAACTGCTCAAGATCATAAAAGTCGCTTTGAATAAGGGTCTCCGCTACATGTTGAAAATTTTGTTTACAGGCACCGGTCCTTTAAAATAAACAACCCATGTCAGAAACATGCACTTGCATCTCACTTTTTAAGTTGTGCTTTATTAGACTACATGTTGAGCAGGTGTTCCAGAGAAAGTTCCACTTCCCATCATGTATCACTGCTGACAAATTAGTCTAGATGTGCCAAAAAAGATTTAGTGAAATTAATTGAGCATAATCCAGATGCTATGATTGCACAGATGTTGCATCAGGCAAAAGTGCCTTATGTGAAGGTGAGCAGATTAAAACAAATTATTAAAATCAGCACAGGTACCATTATTACACCCACTCTGATTTTCATTTAATCATATAGGCCAAAAGTATTTGGATACCTAACTATGAACTTGTTGGACAACCTATTTCTGAAACAGACTATTGAAATGGAGTTTCAGCATGTTCACTTCGTAAGATCGTTAGGAATGTCTGTAGAAATTTGTGCATACTTTGGGTCAAAGTAGCATTCGCATGGTTGAACACAGGTCAAAAAAGCCTCACTTGACGATCCAGATCAGTGATCTGGGTGTCTTTGAGTCAAGCTTTTCTTCATGTCTTGATAGATATCATCATGCTGAACAGAAAAGACCCTTCAATAAACCATTTTTCTTTGAGCAGTTGTTGAAGCCAAAACACAGATTCAATTAGAATGGGTGTCCCTATACTATTGTCCATTTAGTGGACCGTGTCGTTTCATGAAGGATTTACAACGCAGGGTCAGGTTATAGCATTAAACGAATGGTCCATGGAGAAGGAGGCATCATGAGAGCTGATGTCTATTTCAAGAGCTCTGTTACTTTTTTATTTGACACTGGAAATTAATGTTGAAAAATTGATTGTTAGTTATGCAATGAACTGCCGAGTCTAAAGCAATGACTTCACTGTTTATTCAATTTAAAAAATAGATATTTAGGAATTTTCTCAATAATTATTGCATACACCCAATGTATAGTCATTGGCCATAAGCTACACACAATGCACAAATAAATACTGTACGTGCGGGGTGTAGGACGTTTGGGTTTCTGGGTCCTTTATGAAGGTTCCCTATGGGTGCTCCATATTTTCCCACACAGTCGATCTACACTGATATACATTAGATATAGAAATTAAAAATGTTTGATTTATATTATTCAGTAAATTGTTATATGTTGAGAAATGTGTGAATAATGTGGCTGTCATGAATGCAACCGATAAATCACATACATTAACTCAACTAAGGAAGTCGTTCAGTTTGAAAGGATCCAGTCAATGTTTTTGGAAAGTGGGAGAAAATACACAGGGGAAAAATGTTATGGATAGACATCAGTCTTGCAAGATTAGACTAGCAACCGTGATAGAACTTGCAAAGATCATCAGAGACAGCAAACGGAAACAAAAGAAATTCCACCAGAAAATTGTTTTAGAGATTGATTCAGATTTTTTAATATACAAGATTTATACAAGAAAATACAATTATGAATGCATTATATACCACAGATTTGACACGGTGCAACAGAATGCTCTTATATGTCTTATATATATTTGCACTTAAAACAGCATATGAAACAGTCCAGAGACTGTTGTAGTGCCTACATTTTATTTGTTTTCCTGTTTGTATATCAGAATGCCTCTGTAAAACGAGAGACTTAAAATTTTCCACGAATCAAACTCTCTCAAAGAAAGACCGGTGAGATTATGAGCGAGCAAATTAATGAGGTAAAAACTAATGAAGCTTATGAGAGTCAGGACATCACAGCTGAGAGACTCTCACACGCTCTCCTCATAATGTATGGTCTCAATAAAATCTGTTCATTCCACTAATACTCTCTTATGAGCAGATTAAATGTACACGTTATGGCCTGTTACCTGGATGGGTTATAATTAGAGAACCTTTTTACCCAGACACACTCCGGTCACAATGTTCGACACATCCAACACTTTTTTCTTTACTGTGGTCAAAAGTACAGCAGCATGTCGAGCCAGTAACTTTGTAACTTTACTGAGCAGGAAATTGCATTTTAAAAGAAGTTTTTGCGCAAAATGAATCAATCCTAATAGCTTTTGTAATACTCGAATACAATCAAATGAGTAAAATATCAAAGCGCTGATCAAAAAATATCAGAAAAAAGCAAAACCATGAAATAAGTTCACGACATAAATATGCTGAGCCTTTAACTGTGGAAACCCTAATTAATTCTGCCACACAATAGTACCTTAACAAGGCACCTATTTCTTTGATGGCCTCTGCCTGTGTGCAATGACAACGAATCACTATAAATAATAGAAGATTTGATGATTAAAACAACCATGACAAGTTTCATGGGTAGACATTGAAGACAGCCAACCATGAAAGAACAGGAAGGCTTTAGTGAAGGTTAAGAAATTCTTATAAAGCACAAAAAGCTTAGAAAATGCTTAGAAAGCACATCATGTGATTACTTTTATTTAAAAAATAATAGTGAACGAGCTTGGTCACAATGACACAGACCTTCAATAAAAATTTAACCATCAATCAGAGATTTAAGAAAAAATATTGAACAAAGCCAGAATCTAACTGCCTAACAAAGTACCTAAAGTGTAAAATTATGTAATTTAGTTGTAGTTTTGGAACAGTGGTTAGCAGTGTCGCGTCCCAGCAGGAAACCCTGTTCGATTCTCGAGGTTTTCATTGACGAGTTTGCATGTTCTTTTTATAAATGTGTGGGTTTCCTCCAGGTCCAAAATCCAAAGTGTGTGTGTGTGTGTGTGTGTGTGTGTGTGTGTGTGTGTGTGTGTGTGTGTGTGTGTGTGTGTGTGTGTGTG
>JAOUQU010000036.1:2886245-2899951 GCA_028566735.1 Ammoglanis amapaensis | reverse complement strand
CTGGTCGCCCGCCGCATTAGTTGGTACCCCAAAAGTAGCCCGCAGCTTCAAAAAGGTTGGTGACCCCTGCTATAGACGGTGTGATGGAGTGTGTGAGTGAGGGTTAGCTGGATGAGAAAGCAAATGTAATGAAAATGTGACCATAACTAGTTAAGGTTAGGTAAGAACTTACCGGAGTGTTGGATTGCTCGATGAGTTTCCTCTCCCACACCTTAAGACGGCGCTCTCTCTCTTTAAGCTCCTGCTCTTTGGTGCTCAGGTCCCTTTCCAGCTTCTTCAAGCGGTCCAGAGTCGCCTCAATCTCACGTCTACAGAGGGAAAAAACACGCACAAACAAATTAGTCTCGAAGCACAATCAACACAATTCATAATCAGCATCATACAGATATATAATATATTATTTAGGATTTAAGGATAAAGGTTAAGAATGTGTTTGAAGATTATCCTAGAATAAAAGTTACTTTTTATTTAGCAAACTAATAGCAAGCATTATAAAAGGTAGCTAATAGAAATCAGTTTACATTTACATTCAATAGAGTTTTAATATGGTTTCACTATTTACTGTTTCGTTATGATCAAGAGTTAGCAACCCAGAAATCTATCTAGAGAAATAGCAACCCAGTGCAGGGTTGTGTGTTGACCAGCTGGTCTGTAGCTGAATTTTTATCAGGATGGATGTAAACGTGTGGATTCATTAAATCATTGGTTTCATAATTTTTTTCATTAGCGTTATGTTATTGATAACATATTAGAGGTTAACACTGGTCAGAAGAGGCTTCTGGGAATGAATTTTCGCTCAGGGCCCAACAGACTGTAGATTCCTCTCTGGATAAATTGTGATTCTGCACATTCTACAAACGGTCGTTACACGTCATTTGTAACAATGGCCACCAGAGGGCGCAAAGTGTCTGTTATTTATAAAGAAGTGCTGAAACCGGATCTTCTGCTCACACACCGTGTTTCCCTCCCAGTGACCAAACCCTCCTGAACTCTAAACTCCCAGTTTAATTGATTTCTGTGTTTGTCACTTTTCTGACGAACATGTCGGGAATTTCACGTTCTCGTGAAAGTGCCTTTCACTTTCTGTTTCTCTGGAGAGTGGAGCGAAAGAACAGGAATCTGCTGTTGTGCCTGTTGTGGCCATTTTCCAGCCGGTCTTAATATAGCGTCACACAACTCATACAATCGGAATCTTCCAGACTAGACTAATAACAGCACCTATCAGCAGCCTATCCATTCCCCCCCACCTCTCTTCCAGCCATTAATAGACAAATGCCTCATACAGATTTTCACGTAGCTGCCTCAAATGCGAAATGAGTGCCTTGTATTTAAGCTTTAAGCGAGTGTATTTTAAATAAGAGATAAATGTCCGATGAATAGAATCCCCAAAACAAACTCATGACCCACAGACATCTCAAAGCAGATAGTGGATGGTGCGCATGTGTGTGTACCTCCATTCGGCTTTGTTGTGCAAGAAGGAGTTGCACTGGTCGGAGAGCTGGCTGTCATTACACATGGCTTCTAGTATAGACAGGATCTCCTTAAACAAGGGTCGCTTCTACCATAGAAGGACACAAAGCATTTGCAACTTTTAAAACCATTTAAATTGAAATTGTAAACCATAGAGCATCTGAATATGAATATGATATGCAGGGGAAAAAATACAACTACGATAATCCTGTGTGTTTAGCCTGCTAAATTATAAAAAAAAATACAAGTGTCTTTATATGGGTCATGAATCAAGTATGCTGACCTGATACTGACCTTCTGAACTCTCGAATTCAAGTCTCTCTACCAGTCAGGTGAGAAATTTCTAGCAGGTTATTGCAAATATGAAGAACTTGATGTGTGTGACTGATTAAGGAACCCTTGTTGCCCAGGATGACAAAGGCATTTACCAAAGTCAAGGACCGGGCTGCTTAATTTGGGGTCTGCTGGCTATTTTTTTTATCTGTGTAAGCCTATGTTGCAATCTGGCAACCCTGGGAAGGTTGTTGATTATGAAGCGTATGAAGCAACAACATATGCATAAACAAAAAAATTGCTTTACTTCCTGAATTCCTCAGCCCACATTTCCTATCAAGCATATCTTCTTTCTGAGAAAATATATTTCTACATCTCTACATGTTTTTCTTTAGAAACGTACATCCTTTCATCATTCATTTGTATAAACAGCAGTTTTTTTAACACCAAAAATATTTTTATTCAATGCAATATTAAAATATACAGTAGATTAAATTGAAAAATGGGGTAAATAAGGAAAACAGGAAAACATTGCAACGCTGCTTTGCACTGCACTCACTTCCTTATATGCCAACTAGGAATAAAAACTGAACACCTACATTTTAAAAATCATTTCCAAATTATTTTAATAACAATATTTGACTCTGGGTTATTTTCGCCTGCTGGTTTAGAGGCTGCAGTCTGCTTAATTAAACCTAAAGTCTCACATCTCTACGGCTGTTAATGAGCTGGTAATTATGCCAACTGGGACTGTTTTGCTGCCAAATAGAGAAAGAAAATATATCTTATACACCAAAGCGGACAGAATTATAACCAACATTTACACACATGCTTCAACAAAAAGTGCAATGAAGCAGCCAACAAGAGGTGTGGCAGGTCCTTGTTTAAATTATAAACTTTATTTAACACTCGTTGTCTTACAATATTAGTGAAATTAATGAACTATAAGTGAACTATAACTGAAATGGTTCTTACGACTGGGTCTGTTTCCCAACATCTCCTCATCAGGTTTGCAAAGCTGGCTGGACAACTACTGGGAATGGTTAATCTCTGAAACACACACACACCAAACAATTACACACACCTTACAACAGACATACCAAACCCATCCTCTAAGAGACGGTGAACATATATGAGTATTTTGATGGCAATATGTTCAAATAAACAATAAACAAAACCAGACTAATGTCTACCACTGACACAACTGATATAACTGCTGAAAAACATTTTATTACAGCAAATATTAACATTATCTTACTATTTACCTCATTTTTCTCTACAACTAACCAGGCCACTTGCAGCCCTTCCAGCCCTTTGAATGGAATCTCCCGGGTCAGCATTTCCCATAAAACCTAACACACAAATATAAACACAATAGAAAAGAAACAAATTATCAAATGCTTTGCTACAGTTAGGCCTGTAAACTATTTTACTCAAGTGTTTTAATCTCAATTATTGTGATAACTATACAAATTTGATTGACTGAGATTTATCAGGTGTGTGTTTATTATAACAATCAAATAACCAAGTCATTATATCTTAATTAACATCGTCAGAAAATACTTTTGCACTTAGGTTATAATGTTTTATGTACAAATGTTACATTACCCAGCAGTAAATGTTTACTCATCTTCCCCAGTATTCCACAACAATCAAATAACCTAATTGTTACCACCCCCTAATTGTTAGTGCTATTGTAAACTTTTCATTTATCTACACGAATAAAAAAAACTACCTGCCTATAATAAACTGCTATACATAAATAAATATTGCAACATTTGTGTCACGCTCTATGAACTTACCACTCCATAGGAGTACGTATCACAGGTTTCAGATACAGGAAGGCTCTGAATGACCTCTGGTGCCATCCAGGGGAATGTGCCCACCAGTGACATGTGTGTGGTGTGAGAGTGAAACTTGGATGCCCCAAAATCACAAATCTGAAATCATATGAATAACAAAGACACAATCTGTATGTAAAATATATAAACATGGCAGAATGTAATTAACATCGTTTTAGTCTTATTAAGATTCTTTTGAGTTTTTTATTCTGTTATACTTTACAAAACTGTTAAATTGTTAATAATAAAAACATATAAAACATATTTGCATACTGAAATACCTTGAGTACTTTGTCTGCAGTCATGACCACTGTGAACAAACACGTGATAGTTTAAAGGGTCAAATTCAATCCCCATGACTTTAAATGAATCAAATATTTTACATTAAGTGATTATTCAGGTAGAAATACCATTTCGGGACTTCAGATCTCGGTGAATGACCTTCACCGGAGCTTCTGCGTGCAAATAATGCATCCCTGTATATGATGAAAAGAGAAAAAGAAAATACTAGTTATATTAGTTAGAACAGCAGCTTTTAAGATGTTTTACTCTGACAACCAGCATCTATTTCTGTTACAGAAGTGGCTGATATCATTACTGCTTTCATCACGTTCCATTAAAAAAGATATTGTGTTCAGTGACACTTAAGGTTTGCATTTTTTAAATGTACTATATACATTAAAAGTATAATCTGGTGAGTGTTCATGTTACCTTTCGCTATTTCCGTTGCCCATGTCATGATCTGTTTCATGCTGATTTCTTCACTTGCATCACTTGATAGATACTCATACAACGATCCTCCACTGGCGTACTCTAAAATACACACGTACACACGTTCAGCAAATCATAATTATAACAGTAACAGCAGTATTAACGTTATACTAATAACGGCTATTTTAAAAGTGATTTATTAAATTTGTTTATTTCTTTTAATATCAGGTTTCACACGATCATGATTCACTACACAAACTTCATCTATACACAAGTTTGTAGACAACAGACATAAAAAAGCATATTTTATTTTTACTGTGGAAGAAAAGCCACACAGACACAGGGAGAACATACAAACTCTGCAAAGAAAGGATTCCCCACCAAGAATATTCATTTGAAAAACTTCATCTCATTAATAAAGCATTCATATACAGATCAGTTTAATGTAGACGTACATTAGACATTTTCGTTTTTGAATCTTTGTTTCAAACTATAACTTTAACTACACTTGTGATTTAATCGTTAAAACAAAATGTATATACATCAAATCAATTCAATGTCTATTCGTCATTTAGTCATAGTACATAGCACATACATAGCACAACCTGCAGTGAGATGCTTTGGTGACTGCTCGACCACGACGTAATAAAAATGTGTTACAAAAATGTATATTGAAATAAAGATTTTTAAATGTAAGAAATTGAAATATAAAATTTATACTACGACCTTCTTGTTGTCAAACAAGTTGGACCACGTTGAAGGTTGGATTCGTTCAAATGTACATGATGTTTTTCGTTTGTTCAGCATGTTATGTGTTCTCAATAAGACTAAAGTTTAAGAGACCACCACATAACCACCATATTTAACAGAAGGTTCCGTAGCAAAAGTTTCTGTCTGTTTCTGCCTCTTCTCACACAGTGATGTGAATCTTACTTGACTGTAAACAGACCTGGTAATTAATCACATACATTTTTATGGAGGTTTCATCCAGGCATAGTGTGGAGAGAACTCTTTATCACACTGTTATAAGCAAAACCTCAAAACTTTTTTTACTGTTAAGAAAAGAAGCAAAGCAAAAAGTTTTCTGACTGTTGAATTCCTGAGGCATAAAACGGTGTAAACTTTAAAAGCATGAACCTCTATGGCAGTTGTCAAAAGCAATCATTAAGCTTACTTTATTTGCTACATACTTTCCAGTGACTGACCACATAGCATTGCTAAATGCCTCAGTGAGTTTGGAGAAGATAATAATCTCTCAGATTAATCATGCCAGTACGGGCTGCTATGATTTATGCATAGTTTCTGTCAAAAACGATGAGAGTGACCCCTGCTGTGTAGTACACTGCACAAAAAAGTGAACATTCTTGTGTTAACACACATCTGTTTGTTCATATATCTAACACGCAGAACTGAACAAACATCATGTGTACTCAGCACATTTTAATACTTTGTTACTATTTATTTATTTCAGCAAATACATACATATTTGCATTTTCAGCATTTATTTATATAAACGACTTATATTCCAGTATACAGTCTGAGCACTTGCTCAAAAGTCCAACAGCAGCACCCAGGCATTAGTGAGGTTTGAACCAGTGAACTTTCTATTACTAGTCCTTAACTCTAACCACACATACACCCACACACACACGTAACTCACACACGACTTATACATAACTCCTGGGTACTATTCAGTAGAACATAGTGTAAAACTGCAAAAACCCTCTTTAAATATTGTTCGTTGTGGACTTTGTGTTCACTCAAGACACACCTTATAGCTGTGAAAGTCCTACTCTTTTGTTTTTCAACTTTCTAAGAAACAGGCCACGGCATATTCTAGAAATTCCTGTTGGTGTGTGATCAGAACAATCATAAAAATGACTTCTGGTTGGACTATTCCACTATTATGAACACTAATATGAACTTAACCTCTGTTTCAGTTATTCTGCTCAATGCCAGTATGTGTCAAATTTCCTGACTGGGTCATTTATTATCATGTAGGCAAAATCTGATCAATTATGTTTTTTGTCTTTTAAAATTTACATTTTCAGTATTTAACAGACGCCAAAGTTATCCAAAGTTACTTACGATTATAACTGAACACAATTAAGGGTCATTGTCAGAGGCCGCACAGTTGCAACCTGGTGGTAGTGGGGCTTGAACCAAAGTTTTTCTGATTACTAACACTAAGCATACCTGAACCTAAGAATCACTGCCCTTCATATTGAGATATCCTGAATGCTGCTTTTGTACTAAACCGTGATTACAATAACCAGTTTATCTCAAATGTATCAGTCAGAAACGGTATGGAAACAAATAAAAGCCTATAAAAGTGTAATGAACACATTACATTTATCATATTGTGATTTTCCATTCTGTCCAAATAGTTTCTGATTTAGGGTTGACGTTACTGAATCCTCGTACAGACTGAACAGAAATACAGAACGCAGCCCCGTCTATCCCCTTTGGCAACGTGAAACCAGTCTGTCCATCTTCCACCGCTGACTGTGGCTTGTTGAACACTGTAGAGATTCCTCATTAGAACGATGAGACACTCTGGTATTCCCATCATCCCAGAGACATTCAATCATTTTTTTATGGTCAAATAAGCAAAATAGTTTTCTTATAATGTTACTACCGTGGGATATAAACGAGATCAACAGGTCCTAGCAACCAATGTCTGTACTGATTACTAGTTCTAGACTTTTTAAGTCTTTTTTTTGGAATTTACAGTTTATTCTTCTTCATTTTGCCACCAGTTCGTTTTCATCTCTTGACCTTACTCCGATTCTTTTTTCATAACCAGACCATATTTGTCTACATATATAACTCAATATAAACATCTAACTGTTGCTCATGTCGATCAACTCACATTGTCTATTCAAATGACATTCATGGTCTATTCCACAATCAGCTCCAGACCACGTCTTTCTAATTTACAATTAGAAATAAATTCAGTGTATTTGTGATTTTGTATCTATATTTGGAATTTCAGCTCTAGATGAAGATGCAGAAGTTGGCGATGGACGATGTCTGTATACAAGGATCAATCATTAACAGGAATTATGACACATATACATACATATTAGAACAGTTAACACTACAATTTGGTTCTCTCTTTCTTATATACAAGCTGGGTAATAAAATGTGTTAAAAGAGAAAACAATGTTTGTCTACTTCTTAGATTGCGTCAATAAATTCTAATCAGATGAAGTTAAAGTCAGGAAGTATCACACATATTAGCACTCGGAAAAACAAAAGTCATTGAATTGGTAAAGATTTGTGACTATAAAAAGACGAGAAATTGTTTCCCTGTTGTTCTTATGGATGTGAAAGCTAGACAATAAAATTATGAGACAGTATATATGCATTTAGAAGACTGGTAAGAAAACTTCTACAATAAAGTCTTCATTATAGTAGTAACGATGTAAGCATTTTAATAACATTAACTTATCTATAATGATAGTGGATGTAAAAGTCAGACTATGCAAAGTTTAAAAAAATCACAAGATGCTTTACAGCTTAATGAGTTATGAAGGTGAAATTGAAATTATCATTGAGACGCCAGAGCGAAAGATCACCCGGGTGCTTTCACAATTTTCCACATCCACCATATTACAGCCACTGATAGACTGATTAACTCTACAGTCTTGATTCAGATGTTGACTTAGTCTGATCGTTTCTTGGAAAGTGTCTATAAAAACTGATTAAAATGATGAAGTAAATATTAATATTCATTCGCTGGTTTATTCATTAACCTACAACAAATAAATCTCCAGTCAAAGAAGAACACTGATGATAAGATAGAGAAACGGAAGAACAGGAGCGTCGAACATACCTGTGACGATTCCATAATTCGGGGCCTCGAGAATCGCGCCGTAAAACTGGATGACATTTCGATGACTGAGGACGCTCAGGATCTCAGCCTGTGGCACAGGGGAGAGAGAGAGAGAGGGGGGGGGGGGGTAATAAACCAAATTAAATCATGAAACAGCTTTATTAAGAGATGCTGATGTGCTGAATGTGCAGGTTTTTATAACAAACATGAAATTAAAAATAGATGGCCGAGTTTGCATTTATGTATTTCTCTCTTTTAAATAAAGTACAATGCTGTATTTTATGTATAATATGTTATGTTATATTTATAATATTTTATTTATTAAGTTAATAGCGTCAGCACCTTTTGATGTTCAAATAAATATAAATTAAATTTAACATAAAAATCAATTTGAATCGATTCATGATGCATCGTTACATTCTAAAGCCAAACAATGTATGAAACCAAAAAATCGATAAAATATTATTGTAACTAATAAAAATTAGCACTTATTTCTGTATAAGAATGTCTGTGTACAAGCCACGTTATAAAAAAGTATGTCATATTCCCGACTAAAATTAAAACATAATTAGCAAATTAACTGATTCAGGTCCCAATACAGTTAAAGACGAAACTAATATGATTTATTTACGCAATCATTTTCCTTTTAAGCACAGCACATGAATCTCCGCGTGCAAATGAAACCCCTTGGCACCACACACACCCTCTTCAGAGCAGGGGGGAAGCATATTCAAGACCGGTGGGTACGAAAGTCAGCACCAAGCGCGACACGCAGAGAGGCAATTAAAATGATTATCACACTGACAATTAAAACTCGCATATGAAAAGCTCGAGCAATTACATCGCCCACCTCTTTCTCAATCTTCAGCAGCTTTTTCACCGCCACCTCTTTGTCCTGAGAGATCCAGCGGGCGCGGTACACGCTGCCGAAGCTCCCGCCGCCGCAGTTCTCGTAGAAGTGGATGTCATCGAACTTGATTTGAACGAAGGAGGCGCCCAGAGACGCCATGGCATAATGGCACTTCTAGAACCCTCCGCTCTCCTGTACGGGCGTTGAGTAGGCAGAGAAAAAGTGCAGAGAAAGCAGCAAATTAGAGGTGAAGTTGATTTAAGGTCCGATGGCATCCGGGTCTGAGCTGCTCTCGTGCCCACTTTGGCACTACTGTAGAGTGACACAGATAGAGATATCTACCAACCTCCACCTCCACACACACATACACACACAGAGAGACAAACATACATAAAGCTAGTGTTACATGCACACTGAGCTCACTCTGTACTTACTCTAACAGGTTTGTCTCTAGTGTCATTGGAATTCTCGACAGTAAGGGGCATGTGACCCTGTAAAGAAGGGTATGATCCAATCCCACAGGAGCAAGAATATCTTCTACAAGTGACACTATATGGCAAGTGTTGCAAATAAAAGCAGCTCACACTTTTAAACTACAGGGTCATATGTATGTGGACACTTGTAGTAAATGTCATTTTACGGGTTTCAGCCACACCAGCTGCGAACACTTGAATAAAAGACCAAGACATCCGAATCCAGGCCACTTAAAAACCATGTGATTAACAATCCGGGGGTTTCCACCGCTGAGAGATTTCATAACTATTAGTTTAAATAAAAAACGTTAAGCATTGTACTGTGTTCTTATGACCGTGTTTCTCCATTGTTTATTTTATCAACGGTCAGTTTCTGCACATAAATCACAGCTGGATCTGAAACCCCGCACGTGATTTGAATGCTGGGTAGTAGGGGGGCTTCCTGCCATTCTCAAATTCGTAATTCCTGGAACACAGCGATCCTAATGTTACTGAATGTTACTGCTCAAGATATGTTTTCTAATTATTTTCAGAAAAGTATTAGTATATTGGGAAGATATGCCCCCCTAATACACAATAGAGGTACAGTGTATCCTAAAGGGTAAAGCTTTCAGCTATTAATTAATGGATTAGGGGTACAGATTCAGTGGCTACACGGGTCTTTGATCAAGACCCTTAACCCTGCTCCAGGGGCACCTTACGGTTGCTGAATTTCATAAACATCTGCATATATGTAAATACAAATAAAAGCATTATATCTTTTCTTTTACCAGTCAAAAGTTTGGACACACTCTCTCATTCAATAGTTTTTCTTGATTTTTTTTATTCTCTACATTGTAGAGCAAGATGGCCCAAATTCCATTCATTGATTAAAGCAATCTGGGCATTTCCTCCTACCCAGTTTCCTCTGGGTACTCCGGTTTCCTTCAACAGTCCAAGACATACAGTCAGATTAACTGGGGAGACTTAAATTGTCCTGCATGTGTATGTTCGTCTCTATTTCTTGCAAGAGACTGGTGACCAGCTTAGGTGTTTGGTGTATTCGCCTAGCGTGTGTCCCACCATGACCCTAAATACGATTAAGCACTGGTCAAACTAGATAACAAATGATGGACAAATGGATGAAAGGACGGACGGATAGAAAGCGTTTTAAACGAACAAAAATGTGTTTTATTTATTAGATTCGTTATCCACATTTTGCTTTGATGACAGCTTTGCACATGGCACTTGGATTTTCCATCGGTGTTTACTAGTCCACGCGTTTGATTGGTACTGTACATGCACACAGTTTTGTGCTGCATGTCTGAGAAAGAGCTGCTTTGACAAAACCAGGCCACTCACAAGTCACATGATTAAAAATCAGGGGGTTTTCACCACATAATGATTTCGTAACTATTACTTTCCGTGTGTGTGTGTGTGTGTGTGATGTTTCTCATCTGTCCCTACACTTTACGATATATTCCACATGCTTCCTCTAACCGGAACGTAGGAGTCAGATTCACTCATATGGAGTATTCAGGCTTTGGCTGATCCCTGAACCGTGCCTCAGTCCTATAGCATTTCAGGCATTCAACACACTCACGTATCAAACTCGTACCGTTTGGGTCATCAGTCACAGCGCTCGTCCAGAAGGTTTATAGAGAAACAAAACTCCACTGTTTAAATTAGAGATTCAACGGTTACATTCATTTATTAATAAGAACTGACTCAGGGAGCACAGGAGATCTGGGGTTTGATACTTAGTCCGAGTCATTTCTTTTATTTTGGTTTGACAGGTCACCTACGACCTCTGAAAATCATAGAGGAGGCAAACTGATTGGCATTAAATCTTACATTTTTATATAATTCACATGTGCTACATGTGGAGGTTAAAATTGTAATTCAGGTTTCAACACAAAGTTATCCACGACTGTGTTTGATGTGGCGTGTGTGATGAATGGTTCCTGTCATTATTGTTAAATAATGTAAAGTGCAAAACATGACATAAAAAGCTAAACAAACAAATAAATCTGATATTAATCGTTACTATAGATCCAAAAAAATATGCCGGACTAGTATACATGAATACAAGCACTTTATAAGGCAGCCTTATGCACCGAATCTACTAATTTTGTGTATATACAGTTAACGCCTGTGTAACCCATCTGCTGCTGTTCCTATAGTGTACCTTATTTATCTGATAATGACTTATTGCTATAGATAAACAAGTAAGAATGAAATATGAAGGAAGAACCTAGTCCTTTCATATTGCATTGGTTTAAACTAGAGTTAGAAAGAAAAAATAAATCTCTCTCTCTCTCTCTCTCTCTCTCTCATTCTCGGTGGGATTCTACAGGTCTATATTTAGTAAAGAGTTCAGCTACAAGCCACTTCATAGAGACTGAATAACAGGAAAGACAGCAGTGAGTGCTTTAAAGTCTCCGTATGTTACTATAACAGAGACCAAGCATTAATTCAAGAATGTTTCATAGATTGTAAATGATTCGAAATTAATTATGCTAAGCCTCTTATTAATTACATCATTGGCTAATTATGGCTATCGGAAATCAAATTAAGAAATTAAAAGCTGTCAATTCTACATGCTCAAGCTTTAGTACGTCAATATGATTTGTCGTTTTACATCATTCTCTGTGTTTTTAAGAAATGATGATATCGTGCTACGTACATGTATTATATCACGTTATAACCTTGCATACAATAGTCATGTACAGAACATTCATTTTCAGTTGATGCAGCTACAACAATGAATTAAAAATCATAATTCTGTAGCTTGAGCGTCCACCACCCCCATGAGACACTACATTACTCTGCTGTAGCTTGTGTTTCCACCACCCCCATAAGAAACTGAGCATTCGATTGCACTTCTTTAGCTCTTAATTATGTATCACTTGCTTATAACTTGTGTGAATTCCTCTTATTAGAAATCAAGCTTTTATTTTTTTATTATTAAACTCATTCCATCAAAATGATGTATTTCACAAGTCAAAAGATGTACATCTGACCTAACAGGCCTTAATAAAGCTGTCATTGGCATGGCTATATGTGTACACTGTGATGTCTGGGTTAATTCTGCTTTTTTGGGTAATGAATACGACTCCCACCAGCCTGACCAGGATAAATAGGTGTTAAAGCAGGTCCACAGATGATGGCAATACTTAAAGGTTAAATAAACATAATGGCAAGTGTTGTTAAACAGATTTGTTGACATGATATGTAAATACTGTGCAGTCTGAGATCAGAAGACGTCTGGATATGTGCCACACTAATGCTAGTTACAGTAATAATGACTTATAACTACTATATGTACTGTCGCGTGGAGACTCTGGAACCCGCCACATTTGTGGCGTCACTTCCTGAACTGAAATCCATGCTGCACTATTACCTAAATCACTACTAGAGGAGAAACTAACTATTGCGCATACCAGTTGTTGTTGTTGTTGTTGTTGTTGTTGTTGTTGTTCAGCTCCTCTCCGCTCCTGTAATTTAGATTTCGGTGGGTTGAAATATTCTCAGAGAACTTGTGACCTTGTACTCGACTCGAAGCCGGGTATTCACGTCTTACTCAACAGTTATTACAGCGTTATAGAGCTTCATACAGCGGTGGTTCCGCCCGCCTCCAACCATCCCTCCATACTCGAGTCAACAGCTGGCAAACAAGCGTTACAACAGCGACACCCACTGGACAGAAACGGCATCGCCTTTTATTAATCAATCGTCACATCTTGTTGCTGTTTACTTATAATTATTTTGAGTTGTTAGAACTTGTATGTAGGACGTTTGGTATGTTCCTTTAAGTTACTCTGTTTTCCTCAGACATCACTGTCAAAAGACAGGAAAGACCCTCTCACTCGATGCTTTTTCCCTGAGCTGATTTCTTTTCTACGTTGAACATTCGAGCATGAAAGAGAGTGATAAAGTGCTAAAACTTAGATGATTTGGGATGGGTTTGATTGCAGATTTGGAGCGAAGGCAAAGCAGTCAAGACGTGCTCAGCACCGCTCGTAACGACGAGGATTAGGTTAGGCCTTGCTAAAGGGGCCGACGGTAGCGATTTAACGACGATGGTGGTGGTATTTGAACCAGCAACCTTCTGGTTGCAGGTCCTCGACTTTAACCATTGAGCACTCAGAATCTAAAATATTAAACACGTTTGTTATAAACCACTTCTCGACAGATTGTAATTTGCGGTCAGCGCATGTTGTCAGTTATGAACGTTGATGCATTAACATTCACCTTCATTTTACTTTCAT
>JAOUQU010000036.1:2874395-2885009 GCA_028566735.1 Ammoglanis amapaensis | reverse complement strand
AGCATTTTTGTGATCATGATTTATTGTGATCTGTGGCAGCCCGGCATTAAAGGTAAAACTTCACAAATATGTATCCCTTGTCTAAATGGTATTTTTAGTCGACTACTAGTCAATTAGTTGAAGTAAATGACGACCACTGGTCGATCAGCAAAATCCTTGGTTGTGGACAGCCCTAATTTTTAGAAATGATTCTGTTGATTAGTTGAATTGTATTGTAGATGTAATACATGGTCCTGTTTTATACCAAATGCCCTTTTGAAAGTATGCGATATATTTATTTTGATAAATCACACGGATAACATTTTACATATTGTCATTTCTCAAATGAAACTATTTATGCTAGATTACTATATAATTATTACTATATTATTAAGTAAAGGAAATGGAATGTTCTTCAGAGCTAGCACAATGTCAGGTTTTCTACTACTTTTAATTTAATTTGAAATAAATGATCAGACTACACAACAGCTATGTTATCTGTTTGTTTTGTCTTTACTGCCGTGTGATATTGTGCATGAGTGATACGGCCTAATTCATATGTTTGGACACTTATACAGTTAATAAGCTTACATGAGATTTAATTTGATTGATTTCTTTGCAAAATGTAACGTTCTGTAAAAACAATAAAGAACAACATTGTCAGTTTTTCTTTGCTCGTTTTGTGTTGTCGGTGGCAGTTTGTTCCATGTAACTACTTTTAAGCGATGATAAGTTTCGTACGGTCCCAGTTAAAGACTGGACAAAAAATTTCAGTTTCATTTTGGAAAATTTACCAGAACTATTGTTAATTGTTTTCTCTTTCTCTTCATTTAATTTAGTTCATACACAGATGTCTCCAACTGCCAAATCTGCCGGCACCCCGAGTGAGGCAGGTAGCCAAGACTCAGGCGATGGCGCCACAGGACCTAGGTATCACCACCACCACTGTCTCGCTTTCTCTTTCTCTCTGTAATTGTACATGTTGGAGACACGCACGATTGTGGGATTGCACGAGCGACAGACAGTCTGTCTGTGCACCAAAGCCAAAATGTTTATATTGTTTAAAGGCTTTGTGTGTGCTTTTGGTGGCAGGTTTAAACAGGTAGAACTTTTCTTTACGCACACCCATGATTTTAAAGTTGCTTTAAGCTTGAATTTTTGCCACGTAGTGAAAGCTCTCGCGTAGACCCTCAACATATCTAATCTTTAACTACTTCTCAGTATAGTTCAATTTTATACGTGATCTTTTTTATATCACTTGGGCCATTTAGGTTGATGGATTGAGCTTGCACACCCTCCTTAATTTTGGAGCTGTTAGATTATACTACTGCTAACTCCTGACTTATGAATGCTTATTCATGATTCCCTCTTTGATTATCTAGTGTCATTTTACTACAAACAAACTGAATAAAATGTCAAGCATTAAGCAGAGAAGTTAAGAGGTGCGATTAAGTGGTGCGGAATTTGTAGTCCAGTTAAGATGTAAAGAAGTAAGAGTCATGTGCAGTAAAATGTTTCTGATTGGCATGTGCTTTAGGTGACATGTAGCAACCACCAAATCATTTTGCTGATTCAATTTCAGCTGCTAATGATTGTCAAAAAGTTGCTACACTTTTATATTATAATTTGAAACAGTAGGGGGTGGGGTGAGATGTAATCTGTTGTTTCTGGATATGCTGGGTGGCCACGTTTGGCTGGGGAAGGGGGCTGCATTGGTACAGATATAATTATACAGTTAGTCCAGAAAGATGCTGATCAGGGTGGGGTTCTACGTGCACAAGATTGATCTGCATATGAAGTCGCCATGTACAGATGAATGAGATGTAGTCGGCAACTGTACAAGTGTCAGAGGGGGTGTGTATCAGTTTACGCTTCTCTGTCATATCTATCTATACTTCTCAATTTGGCTAAAATGGATACAGTAATAAAATGGGAGTAGGGTAAAATATCTAAGCATAAATACGTTATATTTAAATACATTTAAACCTTAAATATTATACATTAATTTTTTTTGAATGTTCAGTGATTATGGTCAAATTCCATCTTATATTCTTTTGAAAACCGAAAGCAAAATTATCAAATTGGAGCTAAACGTGACATTTTTAGTTACTAATAAATAGTTTAGCACAACATCTGATTAGATATGAGCTGCCTGAGGGACTTTTTAACCTCTGATTGTAGTTTTGGACTTATGTGGAAACCTGAACCCCCATGCGCGTACACACGTCGACACTGTGCGGCCCCCGGGGGGCTTTTCTGCCTGAGGCCTTCCACCTCCACTCATTTTCCTATACCGTTTCCTACACACATGGAGGTGATTTTTCTTACCATGTCTTTCTATACACACTTACACATTCACACTGGATCATGTACACGCTCATGAGGCGCTCTCTGTTGCACACCGCCACACACGCTCATAGATCAAGCTTCAACTCACCCGTGAGTCAGTTCTATATCGGTGATGCTGATGGCTCTGATGTCGAGGTGAATTCTGGACAGGCGTAAGTCATTCGTATATTCCTGTAAGAAAGTATGTGGACCTCCATGTTTGCTACACAATCTGTTTTAGGTCCTGATGTAATAGTGCACAGAGATTCTGATAATGTACAATGACAATTAATTTTTTTTTACAGAAAATCATTATTTCATCAATCAGTCATGCATTTATTTATACTACACCACCTATAAGTTTCAGTGGGTATATGGTCAAGTCTCCAGCCACAGCCTCATTATAAATTGATTAAGCGATTCCTAAAGAGATCTCACAGCAGGACAGTGGCCTGGATAATGGATAAAAAAAGTCTCGCTTAGGTTTTTTCCCCCGAGTGATCCAGGCGATGCGGAATTGTCCCAGAAATACACAGCTCTCCATGGCACTAAGGGTTGGAGAAAGACTTGGCAACCTACTTCGTAAATAACATATTGGCTGGAACTGTGTGGATCAGTAATGATGTACTGATTACCCAAGCATAAGGTGTGACTGGAATGGGGTAGGAGGTGGGGTGGGGGTCGTAAATTTCTTAGGTTTTATTCGTCTAAACAAAAACTTGTTAATTTAACCGATCAACAAATATGTAACTGTGACAGAACTATCAGTATTAAAATTATATGACAACAGAATTTCAATAACAGCGTAATAAATTTCGATCTACAAGCAATCCTGAGCTCTAACTTTACTTTAGTAAAAGTATCAAAATGTAATTTCTACTTAAATATTTTGCATTCCATTCTGACCGGTTTTATAAGAATCCACAGCATACTAAAAGTTCTTGGGTATGTATTAAACATGCACATACCGATGCCACAGTATTACGGCAAAGCAGTGCATTCATAATAGCAGCTTAATAGTAGCAATGCAAGACACTAGACATAAGACAATAAATTAGCATGCAGGTCATATGATCAAGTACTTTTCTGAATCAGTGGTTGTTAAACAACTGATTTAAAAAATGAATTGCTTCTAAATCAATTATGAATCATCATGATCAGATAACTATTAAAAATCCTCAGGCTTGGCGACCCACCCATTGGCAACCACCGATCAACACTTTCCATGCCAATTTGCATTATGGATATAAATTCTGATGCCCAACTTTTGCTCTGCATTTATTGTCTTGCTTTTTTTCTTTTGTCAATCAAAAGACCCCAGCAGACACACACTGGACTAATCACACTCTGTAATGGCACTAACACAGTAATAACACGCTAGTGTTTGTTCTTCTGCTGTGCTATCAAATTCAAGTGAATGTTTTTTTGGTTCTACATTCACCACTTTAAATGCTTATTACACTATTATAATGATTTCCAAAGGCTCTAAATTGGCATAGTTACACTACATGGCCATAGTTTTGTGGATGCACCACAACAATTATTTACACATTTGAATGACAGTTGTTCGTTTTCATCCACGTGAACAATTTGGCTGATGTTATAACTGTTATTAAGAATTACTACATATTTGCATTAATATGTTTATTTTTTTGTGATCTTCAGTGACCTACACAAGGTTTTAACCAAACCTTTTCTCCCCCCCCCACACACACGTCAGTTATTTATTGGCATGTCGTAGGGCAGTGATGGCTTGGTGGTTTAGGTACTGGGCAAAAGACCAGAAGGTTGCCAGTTTAAGCCTCACAATCACCAAGTTACTAACTGTTAACCACCCTTAAACCTTAATCTCTCAAAATGTTGTTCTGTTGTAATTGTAAGTCACTTTGGATAAAGGCACATGCGTTATTGGGTTTATTACTGACCTCTCAAATATACGCAAAAATCCTGTGGAAATGTTTCTCTTAGATTTTATAGCCTCTACTTTATAGTCTCTATGGTTAAGTGGCCATATAGTGTAGAGTATCGTTTTTGTAGCCATGCTTATAATCTGTTATAACCTCTTTTATATATTCTTTCTCACAATAACAATGGCTTGCTGCTGTGATACTAACAAGGACTCTGCACTGGGACTCTGATCCTTCTACACTACTGCTTCACTCCGAGCTGGGGTACTTTTTTCACTTTGTACCGTTTTTTACTTTCACGTCTCACTTTGGTTATTTAGTATAAAGTCTGATTAACGTTAATTATGTCCTGTGATTTGTTTCTTCATCAAGTAGACAGTGAAATATCGTTTTGTTGAGCTGAGGGCTGTTCGAGCACACATGTTTCTCACTATTCCCATGTGTTCCTTATAAAGAAGAGTTCTTAAAGAACAAGGGATGCAGTAGTGCCGTTCCGTGATGGTCGTGTGAACGTTTGGCGTCGGCGCTCTTACTCATTTCGACCGGCATCTTTCTGACGACGCTTCGTTAAAAATGGTTTGTTTATTTGGGTGTGTTTCTATGTGTGCCATTGTTCTCCTCTCACAGGAGAGGCCCGATGAAGCTGGGCATGGCGAAGGTGACTCATGTGGACTTCCCCCCCAAAGAAGTAGTGTCCTACACTAAGGAGACTCAGACCCCCTCCACGAACGAGCAGAAAGAAGGTAGGTACTGAGTTTAAACTGCGTCACAAAAGACACGAGCTCTCGCTGACCATCATTTTGCTCGTTTTTAACATTTAGAACCTCTCTCCCCTAAGACCTTGCTGTTTTTAGCCAGTCCATTTTCCGTTGCTTTCTGCTATATTGCAGTATTATTTATTAATAATATTTTTAACTTGTATGATTAGTGATGTTTAGTGATACTCGGAGAGATAAATACTTTATTTTGGTTTTCAAAATTCATACATATATTAGAAACTATATAAATATAAATTCATAGACAGAAAGAAAACAACAAGAGGATCACTATGAAACCCTTGCTTGATTTTTTAAGAGGTTCTCCCTAGAGGACTGGAGAAAATGTTTACTGTTGTAAATGTTCCCCCTCCCACCCCACCAAGTTTACCAAGCAATAAATGATTTAAAAATAAATCAATTTAAACAATGTTCTATTATTTCTGAGGTAGTTGCTAAGACGATGTCATAAATGTCATTTTTTGTGTGCCGTTCAATCCCCTGCTGTTTAAAGTGACTATCGATTTATCTTAAAAGTATCTTCAGTACGAATCATTTCCCCAAGTGAATCGATATGTATCGATTCTGGCTGATCCGTTTCGTCCCTTCTGTTGTATTCGTTCTTTTTTGGCAGCTCCTGTTCTGGAATATTTTCAAGGTACCATAAAGCTGTTTAAGTGGACTGATATCTACAGACTTCACCACACCAAAGTCCCCCTTCACTTCTCCCACTGTTCCCACTTCCACCATGTAATCATTTCATCAGTTTACTTTTTTGCTTTCTCATGCAGGCACATAACAAAATGCATTGGGTGACATTGAGAGCTTTCACGCCTCTTGTCCCTGCCACTCAGATAGCGTCTTTTTTTCTCTCTCGGTTTCTCGAGCTGATTGAGTGATTTCTCTCGGTCTGTTAAGGTGGTAAGGGGCTGCCCTCAGTGGGTGGTATGCCACAGAAGGAAAGGGCACCGGACTCACAGACCAGCTTGCAGCCCTGGTTGACACACTCGCTGATTAAAGTCCTTGATTTGCACTATTCAGTATAGATTCTGTGTTCCTGCTGTTTGCAGGATTTCTAACTGCACTTCTTTTGCTTTAGAGTCGTACAGATAACAGAATGTTGCTGATTCGAGTGATGTAGGACATCTAGGTCCCAAAAGGATCAGTTTTTAAAAAATAAAACGGGTTCTTAAGTGGTGCAACACTCAAAAGAATCGAAGCCTGCTTCTAGCTGGCAGCCGACTATCTACACAGAGCTGATTGGCGCTGTGATGGATTATATCTGCTTTTTAACCAGACCTGAAACAACCCTGATTAATATAAGTGTATTACAGGAGTATCCAATATACACATCGCAATCAGCTTGGATGCTGGTTGATCGCATCTGCTTTGAACAGGTCAATGGGATTGACTTAAAATGTGGCCATTGTTTCGTAAATAAGTAGTTTGTTACTATAGTTACACCTCTGCCCACCTAAATCACTGCTAATCATGACGGCTAATCATTGACCAGTGGACAGATTTGCACTTTTTCTTCTGTAAACAGTTTTTTTTCCTAATGAAGCCATAAATCAGCCAATATAATTGTAAATTCAGTACCAGATTGTCTTTTCGAAAGTCGAGATGTATGCACAAAGCAGGTGCTGAGAATAATCTGACCCGATCACTCAGTTACTGGACTTTAGAATAAGAGCCCTAGAACAATCTGAGATTGTGAACCGTTTTCTCTGTGAATACGAACATTAATTAACGCTGATTGTTTTAATAATCCTCTCTCCACATCAGGAGTAGTACTCAATTTAATAATCACTCAGGCACACGAGAGGCCTCTTTTATGGAGGGCCTCTCTTTAATCCCAGGCACCCTTAGACTTGTACTCCACTGCCATAACCACTAAACTACCAGCTTGCACAGCTTTAACATATTTAAGCTTAAATATAGTTCACCCGAGCATTAATTTCTCACTTGTGATTAAATCAAAGTAATCGGACATTGTACAAATACTGTATATGCATATTATAAGCCAGTTACTTTTTGTCTACTTGCATAATAAATTATACAGACTGCATTTGCATATTGATCATTTGTATCAGTAATATACATGTCAGTAATAATATATTTTTGTGAAATGAGAACTCGATATGGCCACCAAGTAATATTCAGATATTGAGTATAAACTCATTGAGAGATCAAAAGACAATTCACATAGCAATATGTTTATATTGATATCGTTGGACCAGTGAGCAAGACCTTTAATTCTTATTTGCTTGGAATGTATTGAGTCATAATCGTAAGTCGCTTTGAATAAAAGTATCTACTAATCGTTGCGATTGTCAATAATTATTTTATTGTCCTGTTCACTCAAACTCAGAACACTCACATCTACATTTCACTTGGTACCCAGACGTGCAGAAGTCAGGTTTTTGGTTTCTCAGTGTCTGTTTAACCCAGGACCCTGTGCACCTGCACTATGGATCAAAGGACATCAGACTTGTTCTAGTACAACCTCTGAACCCTTGGGGAGTTTGCATTTATATATTGTCCCTTGACAAAAGCTGGTGATTACTTCTGCAGTCCCTCTGCCCTCCCCCTCATCTCCTCCCAAAAGCTTCTATTCCTTAAATGATACAAAAGCGATAATTGGGTTGCTTTGAGATGAGGTGTCGATGGGGAAGGGGATATGCCATCAGGGTGAATTCTGTTAAACGTTTCAGTATGCACCCTCCCTCCCCACCGTCTAATCCCCAATCTTGCTTTCTTTCTTTGTACCATTGCTCTCCTTTTTTTCCAGCGTGGGGTCATCAGGATCACTAGCTTTTCTCCAAATGGCCATTTTGGCTGGCAGGTGCATTATACTTTTTTATTTTTAGATTGTCTTAACGTTGCTAATGCCTGGCAGGTTGATTGCTTGGCCTTGGTTGGCAGAGAAAGGGCCGCCGCTATGTGCTTGGGCCTTACACTGAAAGACACTGATTACTGTTTTCGTCTCAGCCTGATTGAGGCCCTTGAAAGAAAAGATTTTAACCTTCTCTCCTCTATCCTTTCCTGACTAAGGGCCCAACGTGCCGAGATGGCTTGTGTCATCAGCGTGACTCTGTAAACTCATCAGAACAATTCCCTGTCTTCCTCTCCTCCCCTTTCGCTTCGTTTTTCAGTCTTTTTCCTGCTTTCGTTCCCTCCCCTCACTCAAAGCTCTTGTTTCAAAGACCGGGTTGAAGACGTTCCTAATGGAAGATCTGACAGATGACATTATCATTTTGATTCTTTCAGGGGAAAAGGGAAATTTACCCTCTGATGCAGGTTTCATAATCACTCCCAAAAATCCGACTAATTTCAGAATAAATACGGCCTATGTAGTAATCTCCTTTCTGTCCTTTTTTCCTTTATATCCCGTGTATGTTAACAGTCCCACCATTGGAGTTTACAATACAATAGGTAGTGGATTTGTTTCAGATGATTAGGATGTGTGCATGTGTGTGTTGTAGAAAAGCTTGACCTTTTGTTGAAGCGGTGTGTGGTTTGCCAGCTGGTCAGGGCCACAAGCTGTATTTTGTTGCACATCCTCGCGTTCTGAATAGCAGTTGTCGGACCCCCTGGCGTGTCGGTAATTGCACAGGCTTGCGGTTCCGGAGAGAGTCTTCAGAATGGGCAGTCAGGCAGAAAAAAACTCAGTGCCATCTTTATGCCACCTCTCTCACACACACAATCACCGACAGAGACATCTGCCTCGCGCATCCCAGCCATCAGCTGGTCTAACCAATGGCAGCGATTCGGGCACCTGTCGACCGCCCTGCTGTGTGTGTGTGTGTGTGTGTGTGTGTGTGTGTGTGTGTGTGTGTGTGTGTGTGTGTGTGTGGGATGTATGGACGCAAGTGTTACTGTGTATGTTCATGTATTCAGACCATGGTGAGGATAGCTGTGCTAACAAGTGTACTCCCTTTAGAATGGTGTGTCTTATTAACTATGGTATTAGAAGGGGAGGCAGGACCCCGGCTGTTTTCTAACGTGGTTTTAGTTTGCAGTACAAAGAGACGCAACTTTGATAGAAAGGTGACATTGGGATGGAAGCGTGGCTAACTGTGAGAAGCTTTCTTTCCTTTTTTAAGCAGTGTTTCCACAGTAACAGTTCAGACACTATCTCTCGGATTGTTTCTTTTCATTCACTACAAATTCATTGTTGTAAGTAGCAATAAAGATTCTACATTTCCAGCCAATACAGCGACGTTTTCTTTCACATCTGCTTGACGTTAACCAGCACATTTAAAATTCATTCGATAATCGTAATGTATAAGATTTGCTGTTTATCAAAAATATGTATCATTTCAAGTCGCTTAAATTACAAATGTTTTTGTTAAAATGATCAATGACAGCCAGAGAGCACTTTTAACATACGAATCAGTTTATACATCATCGATTCTTTTCAGCACTGATTCACCGTCTCCACAAAAGCATTAACACTATATACACACACACACACCAGAGATTTCTCTCAGAAATAATCTTCTTTTATTAATTGTTTTTGAACATTGATGTCCAAATAAATCTTTTATTTGTTTAACTTTACAGCGCTTTCATTGATTTTAATGGATGATAGAATGAGCAGAAACATTCAACAAATGTAAATGTGTCAAGCGAAACTCTCGGAGCTAAATATTGTCATTAAAAAGCTCAAATAGAGGAAGTGTTTTTTATTCTTGTGGTTGTTTTCTTTTTGTTACATATGCACCTTTATAAGAATACCTATAATTTTCCAGGTTGATACTGTAATTCAATAATCTAATGCATCCATGTTTGCTCAACAGATGAAGACGATGAGGAAGAGCTGGCTCCACCAGAACCAGTGATCGAGGTAAAGGAGGAGACGCATGAGGAGAAACAAGAAGAGGAAGGTAGGACATTAGCAGACAAAGTTACTAAGGCAACAATCGGTCCTAAAACTAATAAAAAACATAAAAGAATTCAGTATGCAGACAAAATAAGAATGACGTGAACATTGTCTTTAGTCGCCCCTCATGAGCTGACTGAAGAGGAGAAGCTGCAGATCCTGCATTCAGAAGAGTTCATGGACTTTTTTGACCACAGCACACGCATCGTAGAAAGAGCTCTGTCTGAACATGTGGATGTTTTCTTTGACTACAGCGGTCGTGACCTCGAGGAGAAAGAGGGGTACGAAATGAAATTGCCTTAAGCTTTAAATACATTGATGTTTAATTACACATAGACGACAGAGACAGACCTGCCTTTGCTTGTAGCACATTTACTGATCAAATAAAATGAACTAACATTCTTTGAAATGCAGAGAGATGCAGGCTGGAGCAAAGCTGTCTCTGAGCAGGCAGTTTATAGATGAACGCTGGTCCAAGCACCGAGTGGTCACCTGTTTGGACTGGTCCCCACAGGTAACTCAGCACCAAGAACATCAGCGTCTCATGCTCGCATCTTTCATAAACCAGGATTCCAGCACATACATACATATATGTAATAGTATATATTATTGTGCAACAATGCAATTTAATTGTGCAATATTTAAACATTTTTACACGTTTATATGCACTGTATTCTTTATATCAGTGGTCACCAACCTTTTTAAAGCTGAGGGCTACTTTTGGGGTACCAACTAATGCGGAGGGCGACCAGTTTGATAC
>JAOUQU010000036.1:2822982-2835227 GCA_028566735.1 Ammoglanis amapaensis | reverse complement strand
TCTATCTATCTATCTATCTATCTATCTATCTATCTATCTATCTATCTATCTATCTATCTATCTATCTATCTATCTGTGTCTAAGTCCACAGGTTGTGAATCCGAGCCCTTTTTGTATGAAGTTTGCATGTTCTCTTCATGTTTGTGTGTGTTTCCAACAGGCAGCCACATTAATCAGAGATACTTGTTCGTCCTATAGCTACTTAGCCACTACATTACCTAACAAGCCTGGTTAAATAGGAAGGATTGTTTGAGAAAAGGCATCCGGCGTTAACACGATGCCAGTTCAATGACCCAGATTACAACGAGAACAGTCCATGAAAAATATTACAAATATTTAGTGTTCAAGTTTAGTCTGTTTCAATAATGAGAGGAGCTTAACACGTCTGGTTTTGTATCAGTTAAGAAATCATATAAATCTTATGTCTGACTTGTGTCTGTTTAAGCTTATCTGATTGTAACTGGTCAGCCAAGTAGAATCTCCATCATATTTGCTGAAAAGACTTCTCTCGCTGGCAGAAGAGGGAATTGCTTGAAGTTTAGAGAGAGGCCCTTCACCGTTGTATAAATAGGTCTGGAAATTGTGCATGGCCTTTGACTGAAGCTGTAATTGCACGCTTCTTGGAGTATTTAGCTTGTCTGGAAGAGAACTTAACCCTTGAAGTCTACAGGCTCACTCAGACGATGCCAGGTCTCATCCAAACCCCCCAAACTTTCCTTGTGTTTGTGTCCTGTGTGCAGAAACAGCTCAGCCAGTCAAACACTTAATACTTATATATATATATTTCTATATTTTTTTCTATATATTTTTGAATGTATTCCGGTACGGTAAAATTAGATATGCAAAGCCTTATGGGAGTCGCTCTTCACATGGTTCAGTCAGCCAGGGTCAAGACTGGCTCCCCCATTATTGTGTGAGAGAAAGAAGCACGCTCTTAGCGTACAAAGGGGCAAAACAAAAACGCCACCCCTTATGCACTACTAAAGCTTTTTTTTCTCCCTTTTATCTTTAGCTCAAGTGCCTTAGTGATCTCTATTTCTCTTTTCTTTTGTTCAATTGTGATGTAGGTTCCTGTCTTACATGCAAAACAGCAAGAGGTGACGTCTCATGTGATTGTTTCTGTCTTCATTTGTTTCTTCATTGATTTTTTTTTATTTATTTAGAAAACTCGTTTCACCACTGTGTGTTTTTTACACATGTAAGAATTATTCCTCCCCATTTAAGCCCATCCATGCAGTGAAACATACACGAGTGAACACACACTAGGGGGCAGCAGTGAGCACATGTACCTGGTCGACGTGAGCAGCCCTAGCTACGGCGCCCCGGGATTCAGTTTGGGGTTTGGTGCCATACTCGAAGATCACTTCAGTCTTGACCTGTCAACTCTCAGAATGAAACCGGCACCCTTCTCATCACAAGTTCCATTTTCTATCCACCAGGCTACAGCTGCCCAATTTTTATATTTGTAAATTTGTATATTTGTGATGGTGCATATATAAAATTAGTCGAAATGTACATACAATGTGTGAAATTATTTATTGTGCAACAAACAATTATTGGAAACAACCGTTTTGATGCTGGTGAGTTCTTAATATGAACCACTTGATGTCTGGTCATTTTACTTTTACAGAATTATATTTAGGTCTTGGACTTGGTCATTCTAAAACTTACTTTAATCTGGAGTAAAATCCACACAGGTATGAGGAGAACAATAAAACTCCACACATTAAGCCCCGGATAAACCCGCAACCGACTTCTTGCTACGAGACGACAGCGCTAACCATTAAGCCTCCGTGCCGCCCAGATTTGCTAGTATAATTCAAATCCTTTTAAAATGTACTCTATGGCATTCATGTGGAAATGAAACATTTCTACCTACCCTGTAATGAATCGGCTGGATTGCAGAAGGTGAGATGGTCAGATCTGCTTTGATTAACGGTATGACCTAAAAATGGCCCATAAAAAAGAAGCGCACTTTGGAGCAGCTATTGTACGATTGGTTTCTCTGTTTTTCTCTCATATTTTTCTTCCTTAATAATTCCTAATTGCATTTCTTATCTGATTTGTACATGAGTCACAATAAAAACACTGGATAGCCTTAAATTGTTCACACAGGCCTACAAAGTGCTCTGTACCAGCACCGATGGCACAGATTTAAGAGCTGTCTGTGGTCTGGTGTGTGGTTTTTATCTCTGGAAAGTTCTTAATGAAAACACTATCAAGTATTCCTTGCCTGAAGGACGGTAGACTCAACATGTAAGCAGAGGAATAATAAATTCCTTATTAGAACTACACATCGTCACGACACTTATGTTCCTGTGTTTCAATACTAACACATCCTCTTTTTATTAACGGTTTTGCTGACAGGATGAAAAAATTAAAATAATTTAGTGTTTAGTGGTGTGTTTAATGTTGTCGATCTTTCAGGAACTTTATATATCATGGAGCAACATGGTAGGTGAATTGGTATTATTCTTCCACATGTATCCCAATCTGTGCCAATAAACACACACTAGTAAACACACACTAGGGGGTTGCAGTGGGTACATATGTCTGGCATGGTGGGCAGCTCTAACCACAGTGCCCGGATAGTTCTATGTCTTGCTCAAGGGCACTTCGGTCATGACCTGTTGACTCTAGACATGGAGAGAAAGACATGGTTTTCCCCCCATAGCCAAAAAAAAACCACAGAAAGGCCCACCACAGACCACCCATTTGGGGGATCGAACCCCTTTGCTATCGGTGGTACCCACTTATCTACTGTGTCACCCAGATAAACAACTATATGCCGTCTCATTTTAAACATGGTGAAATTTGAATGTCCAATCCATCTCTTAACTGGAAATAAATTGAAAGAAAATGCATAAAAAAGAACATGCAAAACTCAGAGTTTGACAGACATAAACACCAGACATAAAGATTCATCTCAGCTCTGCAGAACCGAAGTAGAGAGAACTAAATATAAACCCAAAAGTCAGTTTGTCCAGTCTCAAATTAAACAGGTGCTATTAGCCAGACATGATTGGCACCTTTGGGTATTTTAACCTTGCATCAATTATTTCTCGGTGGAGTCAGATGAGCCATGATCCTGCCCAGAAAAATGATGTTGATTGTAAATCTATATCTTTTAAGTTATTTATGTTCATGTTCAACTCAATTAAACACATTAAATATTGTTTAAAGCAAATTTAGAACCAAATGGAGTAAAGTTTGAAATTGTACTTTAAACTTTACTGAGCACCTTCTATGATCTCGCACCCCCTTCTTTCCAGTAAAGAAAACACTCTCTACTCTATAAGGAGTGAGCACTAGTCAACTCTTTGGTACTACAGCCACTACCAAATGCCATCAGCATCAACAAAGATCCAACCTGCTGCAGTCCCCCCCCCCCCAAAACATCGGGCAGAAACAGCTTCGTCCCCAGAGCCGTGACCCGATTGAACTTTGTTTCCCGTAGTTTGCACTTGTACGCAACCCTGAACCATGAGGTCCTACAACACCCCCAACCATGATTGCTGTAGAACCTAAACACCATTCCACCGCATTCTCTCAGTTACCCCAGCCAAATGTGGCTCCCAAAGTTCCAATGTACTTCTACTGCATTCATGCCAGATGAATCAAATATTATCCTTAAATAATCAACAAGTAGGGTCAACCAAGGATTTGGTCTTTGAATGGCTAATCATTTGAGTAAAATGTAGCCAAAGAGTTGCTAACTGTTAGCATCTCGTAATCATAATCAAGGCAATGATGACTTCTTGCCATGACTTTAGGCATTTAGTCACTAAGTATTAGTAATATATAACTCTAATGTGTATATATGTTTGTGTATATATGTGTACATAAACATGCATTTTGATTCGTATATATCTGTCAATATGGGTTTTAAAAACAGTAACAGTAACGATTGAATATATTATTTGTATTATTTTTAATATAACATACATACAGACCTTTTCTAAAGATTATATATTAAATACAAACATGATTTGACACAATTTATTTTACTTACTTTATTTTTTTTTGTATTAATGTCTATTATTTTTCTCTTTTGCTACTGGAGAACAAAATTTCCTCTCTGGATCAATAGACTATCTCCATCCATCCATCCATCCATCCATCCATCCATCCATCCATCCATCCATCCATCCATCTCTCTCTTCAGGGACAATGTGAGCCTAGTGGATAAAGCTTTGGGCTATAAATTGAAAAATTCAGAGTTTGAATCCCAAATCTGCCATGCCGCCACAGTCGGGCCCTTGTTCACGACTTTAACCCTCTCTGCTCCATGGCTCTGTGAAATTAATAGAATTTTCTCTAGGGTCTATAAATATAAAGATCAGACTTGATCTTTCCCATCTCTGTCAAACATTGACTTCTCAACTCCAGTGATACTGCACGATCCAACTGGTAAAACTCCACTTTGATCTTCAGAGATTGTTGAGACCTCCATGATGATTGTTCCGTTTGTATCTGAAAGGAAGTCTGTGTTGTTTTTTTCATTACATTACACATAACACACTCAGTATTTGGTTTTAAAGCATATATGGTATACTATTTTGTCATTTAGTCATTGTTGCTTCTACACATCCAGTCTTTACAATGGCACCACATTTTAGTGGGCGTCCTAGGATGTTACTATGTTAAAAGTCAGTGCTCTTTCAGTTCCATTCAACTGCAAGTATTTGTCTGCAGAGATTGCGAGATTGTATGTTTGCTACAGTGCAGCTGGTGTTACAAGTATAATAGTAGTTTAATATCAAATCCACTATTTTAGCCATTTAGCATGAGTGCAAGGCTCTTCATACCTATTCATTTTAACCCTACCCTTATATATCAACACATTTCTGTTGAATTTGTTGCGCTTATTGTTGTCCTTTTTTTCTTGCAGTTTGTGCTGTTGGACAATAAATACTCCAACCGACAAAGAAATTTCCTACCAGTTGGTGGACATATGGAGTCCCAAGATTAGTTACTATTGCCACAGCTGTGTAATCAAGGAACCGGTCTTAAATCTAAGGACATTTCCTTCGCTGCATCGGTTCTGTGTATGTGTATCTGTAAAGAGGAAGAGAGGGGTATTTCAATGGTAAAATACTAATGAACCGCCCTGGTTGGGTTCGTTGGTTTAAGAAGCACTGGCGAACAATGTTGGACAGATTTTAAACATGTGCTGTAGAGGTGCCACATGTCTGTGCACATCTGGAGTTTTTGCTGTATTTAGTTTAGTGCTCGTTGATTTGGCTGTAATTAGTGACTGATATTTGTGTTTCATTAACCTGTAAGAGTTTGAATGTGGTGCCCTGGAACTACTTTGGGAACAAAACAAAAAATGCTCTTTAATTTCAAATTGCAGATTTCAGAAGTTTATAGTTTTTTAAGATGGCATGTGTAATTATTTTTCTTCTGTGGAATGAACTTTTGAACAGTGTTTTTATTTTATTCATAGCTGAATAATAAAAAAGTAATGCATTAATATGTAATTGTTTTTATAATGTATATCATTCAATTTATATTTAAATTATTCGTGCCATTTAGCGTTGTGTTTTGGACATTTTTTTTGTTACGTAGCACTGACAAACAGCAAAAAGGCACTGGGGTAGATCCCCTAGGTGGGGCAAGTTTACATGTTCTTACTGTGTCAATTTTAGTTTACTCTGGGTTTCCAAAAATATATAATCATTGTCAAAGTCAATCCAAAATAACCTCCATTGACTAATATACATTCGCCTCATTGAAAGCACTTAACATTAGAGAGGCTTGTGATCCGTGCCCATGCCCTTGAGCATGGTACCCATGCCTTAATTGCAATGTTCACTGCTGCCCACTCACCGGGTGCAATGTTCACTGCTGCCCACTAGTGTGTCTTCACTAGTGTGTGTAAATGCCTGTTTGACTGCACGGATTGGGTTGAATGTGGAGGAATAATTCATAAGCGTGTAAAAGCACAGTGGTGAAAAGAGATTTCCAAAATTACCAGTATCAAGAAGCAGCTGTGGATCATTAAGATCACTGACCAATCAGTATGAGGGGGGATTCTGCTACTCAGCTGGATCAGGGGTAAAACAAACTCAACAGCAGAACTGGTACATCGTATCGAAACTCAGTTAAGCCTTGGTCCATTCTGATAAAGGCTGAATGGCACATGAACAACGATTGGCTGTTTTTAATATAGGGGCAGGACGAAACTGGATCAGGTTTCTTACTGGGTGCTAATGCCATTAAGGACTTTGCTTGATAATCAATTGTAGCCTGTACATACGTAAATAGGGAAAGATGTATGAGGGTGTGTCTCTCAGTACACAGTGCTGATTTCCATTCACTACAATAAAAAGCAGGTGGATAAAATGCACACATACTATCCACATGTCAGAAAGGTGCAAAACTAAAACCTGTTGGCACTAGATGTGGCACGTTAACAAACCCTGCATGTTCTGGTATGAATTTGTGATGGTTCCTATTCAGATCACTACATTCCAAGCCTCTTTGGACATACATGTTCCACACGAATGCATGCAAACCATTAGGGCACTAGATCATTTTTTCAGGTCTGCTCTTCAGGTCTAATAGATCGCATCCATTCCATAATTTCAATTCATATCCATATTTCATCAGGTGGCTCTTGAGATTAGGGACGTTTCTTTAAAGGTGGCTAATCAGTGGAAATATGAAGAGCACCCTAGTGAACAGTGTCGTTAGCCATGACAGAAGAAATGTGTTTTGCTGATCTGAAAGCACCTCTCATGATTGATTCTGTAGGCTGCCTGATGTGTGTAAAGACCACTACAGATGAGAGAAGTGGCATCCCATGGGTGAGTGAGTAAATGTATTAGGAGATACTTTCTCCTGAATGAGTGCACTAGGGCCGTTGTGAAGAGACAGATCCTGCTGATACCGCTCTCTCTGTGTGTCCGTGTGCTCGTACACCCGCCCTGACGTGGTGGGATCTGCTTGGCAGTATGAATATCAAAGCTCAGTTAGAGAGAGCTTCCATATTCTTAGAAAATATGTTTAGTGTGAGTGTGTTTACGATCCCTGCTGTGGGAAACTGCTGTGTGTCTTGAGGTTCAGAGTGATTTCTATAGTGCTTGTCAGATAAAGAGTTAAGTCCAAGACACTTGTTGGTAGAGCGGTTTGGGCGCCTCGGGGATCCACTCTGGACCTGATTGGGCTGTGAGATCACAGATACCCACCAACCTTCCTCCGAGCAAAGACACACATTCACAAACACGTTTAGTACACATTCTGATTGCAGCTGGAGTACGTCTGTCCCGGTGTGTGTGTGTGTGTGTGTGTGTGTGTGTGTGTGTGTGTGTGTGTGTGTGTGTGCTCAAGAAAACCCACAAAGACACTGGGAGAACATGCAAACCACATAAAAAGGCATCCAAGATCTTCTTACAGTTATGCTTTGCTATGAATTATTATATTTATTCCTCCCGAATGAACATATTTATATATAAATTTTATATTTATTTATTTTGGTCCAGTATTCTTGATAGTTTTTGTCAGCATTGTGAAAGATAGAAAGCAATACTGAATTATTATAAAGAAATGAGACATTTAAATAAGACATATATACTGTAAACACAAAAAAACAAGTCTATACAAACACCTAACGTTTCTCATAAGAAAATCCATCATCCACCTGCTCAGGTGTCCAGATTCCCCTTCCTTAGGCCAAATAGTATATCCATTCCTTTAGTTCTGTCCTAGAACACGTTTGTTGAATTTAAAACGGACCTACAGAGCCTATTCTTCTTCTACTTGTCTACCTACAATAAGTTATCAGTAAATGTTTGGATTTGAATGTTAACTTTACTACTGACTGCGCTATCATAATGTAAAACATAGTACTGCTAAACACTTGCATTATTTCCTTTAAATATAATACACATATATTTCATAATGGAGATGTCACAGTGGGCCTCTATTCATGAGAAGGAAATTTCGACGTGAAAGCTTAACATGAAAAGTGTAGAAGCTTAATTGTTGTAGTGTGATTAGTATTCTGGGTGGGAGTCGTGGTAGTGGGTGGCTCCTACAGACAGAGATATCGGCTGTTGGCCACATTATGGTCTGTCAGCAGCTGGGTTGTTATACTATATCCGTATGTTAACAGGGCCTCGTCGACACTTCTCCAGCGGAAGCGACAGGACATGTACTGTAGCTAACTGTTTTAGATTAGCGGTGGTTTAACATTGTACTACTGCGAGTGCTGGTGATTAGAAATGACTTCATTTTTCAGGTCCACTTGATCCTCCAAGTGGTTGTCCCTTCAATGTGTCCAGATCTGTGGTGTGTTCTTAACCATGTTGTGTAATGTATAGTGACCGTGTCAGTTGTATGTCTCCAGGGTGAAAGACAGACAGACCAGCAGCCTCTGAAAAGTCTAAAAGTCTCAGCTCACTAAATGAAGGCATTGTGAGTGTCGACCTGGTCCTGGTCTCATCTTCATGTACAATCTCCTTTTCTATCCACTCTCAGCACATTAAAGAGGCAGACTATGTGACGACAAGCATTGTGTCCATTGCGGAGGACAGACAGACACAGTATGAAAAAGACTGGAATCTAATTTTGGTGCCACATAGGGATTTCTAGACTGAATGAGAAATAGATTAGAAATTGGCCATTTATTCATTTTACCACCATTTCTCTTTCGTTTCACTTAAAGGTGATATCAGCCTGACATATTTGAAACAAATGTTTAGACAGTCCATTTCTTTAAACTGGGCATGAATGCATATCAAAGGTCATAACAATAATAGATAGCAGATAATATAATGCAAATTGGTAGAACTGTATAACCCAGTGCTTTTTTCGCTGTTATAGTTATGACATAAAAGATAGAACGATGGCTGTGTCTTCATGAAATCTAATGCGTTTAAAACCTTAAATGTTCGGTTAAATACACAGAGGGTATTTAAAACAGATAGCATAGATACGATTCCGAGGAACATTCTCTGTAGCATCAACAGAAGAGAATGATTATGTACGGCTGAGTTCGTTTACTAAAACGAGAGGATAATTCCCAGACAGACCGTTTGAATCTTTGTATAGATGATACTTTTCTTTTATACTATAACTAGGACACACAACGCCACATTTAAATAACTTACATTTAAGAAAAAAGGTAGTGAGTGATTGAGTCCTTTAGCTCCTGTTAGCGAATCGTGGTCTGTTTTAATCTGGAATCGTTTTCCGCCAGTTGTTTTCTGGGGCAACTTTCTTATTTTACTGGACTTAAGACCAGAACCATTATGCACTGGTTTGATATGTCAACTGTAGGATTTTGAACCGACACCCTTCCGATCACAAGCTGAGTTCTCTAACGTCCAGGCCACAACTGCTCCACTAATCTTTATTAAAGTAGATGCTGAAAAGAATTAGATGAATAAACGTATTAAAAAGAGCATCTCAGTTTATAGTGATAACCAAACAAACACTTCCTATTTTTACTCGATGGCTTGTGGAACATGGAAAGATTTATAGATTAACCATCCTCCCAAAGGACAATTAAACAGAAATTATCCCAAATTGTAGCTAAATTTATATTTTCAGCTTTTTTTCTGTGTTTATCCTCAACTAGTTTTCTCCGTGCCACCTCCTTTTTAAATTGCTTCCAATGTTTTTGTTTGTTACGCCTCTCGATTTGCAGTGGTCCTCTTCAGGAGAGACACGTTATCGATTCTGATCTCAGTATGAGCATTTCTCTCACAAACAGACCTACACAAATAAGCTCCCAGACTCCATGTATATGTAAATTTAGCAGAGACTGTCGGCCGAGCTATTTGATGGGCTTTGATGGGTTTTTTTTTTGCATGGCTAGTAGCACAGGAAAAACAGTAGATTGAGAAAGAGGAATGCTGTTTATTTCTGCTCTGTCTGCTGGTAAGTAACTCCCTCTCTGATTTTATTTTCCTTCTTTCTCTCCCCGCTTTTCGATTCATTCTAAACCCTGGGTGATTTTAAACCTGGCTGTGAGCTGGAATATTGTGCTGTGAGATCAGGGCTGTGGGGAAAGTGCAGTCAGCCAAAAGACCGAGACAGCCAGAAAGGGAGGAGGGAGGAGATGGAGTTGTCAGCGGAGGCCACAGCATGTCACGCTAACATGGAGTGGTAATGGCTATCGATCCGCTGTGTTTATAATGTAAAGCTGGTCAAACACCGCCAGGGCCGGCCGCAATGCCTGACAAAAACGGTGGCCAAGGAGAGAGAAAAACAAAGCTCGGAAAAGAGGAAAAAGAGGCAGCAAGCCAAGCTAACAAGGAGCAAGAGTGTAATAGAAAATCACACTGTCACGTCTCTTTTTCCCTTCTTCACGCTCCTCCTCCTCATTCATCCCTTCATCTCTGGGTGCAGATTGATCTTCCTGTTCCCGCTGCTAGGGAGCGGGCTCTGTCATTACCTTGCTCTGTCATTAGAGAGGAGCCATCGGCACTGCTGGCCCTGCCTGTGTCACTCTACAGAGACAGCTACACTTTTCTCTCACAGTGCTCCCTGTATTTATAAAAGCTAGTGACAGCCCGCTGCCTTGCAGACACATTAGCAACCCTTTAACCCCTGACTGCAGCAGGGGATGCTGGGTTATTGAAATGCTTGGGCTGCTAAAGATCAGACCGGAATAACTTTTTTTTCCCAGACTGTTATCTCTAGTCGAGGTCATCTTTTTACATGAAATAGAGGGGTGACTAAAATGGGTAGCACTGTTACCTCACACCAATAAGGTCCTGGGTTCGATTCTTTGGTGAGGGCGAGCTGGGTCATTTATCTGTGTTTCCTCACACAGTCCAAAAGCATGCATGTGATAAACAAAACAAACATGTGTGATTTCTCTGTCCTCACACGGTCCAAAAAGATCCTTTCAGGTTAGTGGGAATTACACATTGGGACCAGGCCACGAAGGTGCCGAAGCCAGTGCCCAGATAAATAGGGAGGGTTGTATCAGGAATAGCCCTATCAGGAAGTAAATATTAAAAACGATACGCTTACAGGAGCAGTTGAAAAAGAAATATGTCGCATATCTGTCGTTAGCGCTATTATATCAATATACAATGACATTGTAGATATTCGAAACATACAGATGTTTAAACAGCTGTTAGATTTGACCAGGGGAATAGCATTCTGTTGCTGTTACTGAAATAACAGTTCACAAACTAATGCTAAATTACAATGACTCGTCACTGCTGAGAATTGCTGTTTTGCTAGTTGCGTGGTAACAATATAGCATCCACTTCTAAATGTCACCGCTCATTTGTTCATCAAAAGTTCATTCCGGTTTAGAAGCATCAATACAGCTCAATACTTTATTATGATTTTACACAAAAATATCACACAAATACTGTTTCTGTTTCAGTCTCATCCTATTACAGCTGATAAAGTGTCAGTCTGCCAACCTGGAGTGCCACTGTAGTGCAGTTTAACATTCTGGCTCATTTAATTATGAGACAGTTATAGTCTAGTGGGTAGAGTTTTGGATTATTAACTAAACGTTTCTGAGAGATTTCAGATCCTAGTCATTGTTGGACCCTTGAGCGAGGCCCTTTAAACTTTCTAGTGCTGTACAGTGGCATTCTCACCCCAGGTTCCAAGCATTGAAAGCATTGCTTTATGAAGAAAATATTTTGTTGTGCATTAAATATAATGAAGAACGTCATTCTAATCAATTCACTCTATTGTAACAAGAAATTCTGGTTGGGGTCGTATGTTGGCATAGGGGTTGGCACTATAGCAAGAAGTCCTGGGTTTGATTCCTGGGTAAGGCATTTCAGGCATTTCTGTGTGGAGATAGTATGTCTGAATGGGTTTCCTTTGGCACTCTGGTTTCATTCCAACAATCCAAAGACATGCCGACAGGTTTAATTTGAGATACAGAAATTGCCCTGTGTGTGTGTGTGTCTGTACTTTGCAACAGACTGACAACCTGTTCAAATGTTCATTGTATTCACCCAGTTTGTGTCTACACACTGTTCTAATATGTCCCATGATCCATAATAGAACTAAGCAGGGGTAAAACTCGACGCTGGGTGGATTGGTTTTTGGGGTGCGTGAAACTGGAATAATTAATAACAGAAACATTGTAATGATGCCAAATTATTAATCTTTAGGTAGCCAGCTGCAATGCATGAAAGTGGTTAGGAGAGGTGGCGCTATGGAGCTCCTGTCAGCAGGGATAATAATAATAATAATAATAATAATAATAATAATAATAATAATAATAATAATAATAATAATAATAATAATAATAA
>JAOUQU010000036.1:2810296-2821898 GCA_028566735.1 Ammoglanis amapaensis | reverse complement strand
TGAGGCCGTTCAAATTGACGAAACGCAAGTCCTTGCGAAATTCCATTGGTCCTTCGACTAGTCGACCAATGGAATTTTTTCGGTCGACCAACGAATAATCGATTATTTGCGGACAGCCCTAATATATACACATACCCAACATGCACCACCAAAACATCTGTAACTACACAGACCACAGTAGGGCGTACTATAGCCATCAAAACAATGAAGTGTGCACTTGTATTTAATGTATTAGCTCTCTGCATGATGTGGTGCCTTGATGTTTACGATGTTTTGTTTATGACCCAACACTTACAAATATTCTTTTTTCAATATCATTCAGCTAAAATCTAAATCTAAATCTAATGACCTTTCACATTCTGTGATAAAATCGGAGGGTAAACACAAACGTGACGGAACCCTCACAAACTCACCAACCTCTACCACTGTGGAGGTGAATTACACACATGATTACACAGTTTGTTCGTTAGGATTGTTATGTTTAACACTTTCTAATTATTTAAATGGCAGAAACGGTAACTCCAATAACGTCTCCAATTCGTCTCACTTCCACCGAGCGACCCCATGATTACAACTTTGAAACGGCGGCCCCATTAATTCTGTCTATATTTACTGCAGGTGGCAGATTTCATCTGGCATCTCTTTTTAAATCAGCTTAGACTGCAATGCAAAAACCTGACAAAAGTGAAAACTTTAGAGGGTGTGTCGCTCTGATACACAAACCGGCTCGTCTCAACAATGCAACATGGCAAGTGAAAGAAAATGTGTTTAGGAAACAGTGTCTCTGTAACCGCCTCAGGCTCAGCAAACCGAAATAGAAAAACAAATCCAGGTCACAAGCAATCAGCACACGATGGTTTTTACCAGGACTGGCTTGTTATCACTTTATTTGTTTTTTAATCAGAGTGGGTGCTGTAAATTAGAACGGGTCCTGGGTTCAAATCCTGCTCAGTCAATGTCTAGGATACAAATATATAGCATGAGAAATGTCTCACAGATGCATACTGAAGCTGATTTGGTGTGTGTGTGTGTGTGTGTGTGTGTCTGCCACACTTTCCATTTATAGTTTTGTGTTTTTAGTTCCTTGCACCATGAAGTAATTCACCACCACATCACTAAAAGTGCCGAGTAACTGAGGGTTTCTGTTGTGTTTGTATTTACCCACCGGTTCTAGTGATGAGTGAGAAAGGTTCCATAAAGAACAACGATTGCTTTTTAAATGTTGGATCATCAACGAAATATTGTAAACATCGTGTCAACAACACATGCAATAAACAAACACTATTTAAAGCTGGGCGAAATGTCATTGTTTTGATAGCTATTGTGCACCCCCTTCTGGTTTATAATGGTAGTCCATGTGTTGTAGAAAATGTAAATGCTATTTTATGAGGTACAAAGGCTCTATGCATCGATTTGTCACAGAAGTATGTGTGTGTGTGTGTGTGTGTGTGTGTGTGTGCGTGCGTGCGTGCGTGCGTGCGTTAACATTAAGATTCATTAAATGGCATGTGTTGCAGCCTGGGTTTCAAAAATGCTAAACAAGTCAGCAAAAAGTTCATACACTTAAATACATTAAAATTAAATTTACATTAAATGAATACATTTATTTTAAAAAATAAAACTAAAGAGACTTAACACAGCTATCACTGTGACATGATGTGAAGATAAGTTACTTGAAGTTAAAGTGGTTAAGACACTTACCTATTAAAAGAAATAAAATAATAAATAAATAAATAAAAATTATTTGTCGTTACACATATACTGATGTGCAGTGCAATGAAATGTTTCTCTTAGCATATCCCAACTTGTCTGGAAGTTTGGGGGTCAGTGCGCTGTAACAGGGTCAGCCAACGTACGGCGCCCCCTGGAGCAGACAGGGTTAAGGGTCTTGCTCAAAGAGTAGCAGAGCCTGGATATGAACCCCCAACCTTTGGGTTTACAGCCCAACGCTCTACCCACTAGGTTACACTGTCCCTCCCTATTATTAATCAGTGACCTTCTATTAATCAGAAGGCCACCGATTGAAGCCATTCCTGGGTTATTGCTGTTGGGTCCTTCAGTAAGGCCCCTAACCCTGAATTGTTCTGACTATATACAGTAACCGAAATGCAAGTCACTTTGCATAAAAACGTCCATTAAGTGCCAAAAATGTAAAATCATCAATGGCGATTGGATGACCGCTTTCAAAAAAGATTAAAAACAGATGTAGATTAACATCTAAAACTAGAACACTGTTGGCGTGTTATTATTCAGTCTTTCGGATTCGTCCTGGTCCTTCAGCCAATGTTTATTAATAAAGCATTACTGCCTTCACAACCCGATGTGACATGAGTGCACGGGGGCAGCCTGATCCGAACAGACAGAGATAGCTCTGTTTTACACACCCTGTCACATTCACATTTCCCATCAGGGAGCTGAAGGGCAGCGTGAAGATGAAGTGCACCCAAAGGAGTACACGCTCTCGGCTTTATATTACATAAACAACTAGAACAATCTATAATGCTCAACACAATTAAACATGTCTGAGGAAAGCACTTATTGGATCGGGTCTGACTGGAATAAGGAAAAGACGAGTACACACATTTACACCAACTGTACTAACGATATAGTATCTGTCTGTCTGTCTGTCTGTCTGTCTGTCTGTCTGTCTGTCTGTCTGTCTGTGTCGATCTAACAAACCAATTGAGCTGACGGATATCACAAAGACAGCTATAGGAGAGTTTCCGTTCCATACAAATCTGAAAATAATAATAATAATAATAATAATAATAATAATAATAATAATAATAATAATAATAATAATACATTTTATTTAGGGGCGCCTTTCTTGACACTCAAGGTCACCTTGGCTGGCTCAGGGTTGCCAGATTGGCCGGAATTTGAGGAAATATGCCTAGTTCGGTTGTTGAATCTTGGCGGTGGAAACATACTGTTGCAGATGGACACAATTTGTTCTGGTTTGTAATTATTTTAAAGTAGGGTTGCGGCAGGAGGCATAAGTGGCATAAATGCCACGCTGAAAAAAGAGTGAATCACCATTCGCTGTGTCAATCTTTAAATGAATCAGATCATTTATGTTACTTTTAAGCTTTCATAACATAAAATCATGCTTGTTGACTGTATTGCTGTAGACCTCCCTAATAAGATCAATGCAGATCAAGTATTTACTTGAATATGTCCTTTTTTCCACTATTAACCTTTTGATAAATATCTAAATGAATTAAGCGTTCGTCACATATTTATACTTCGTTGAAAGTAAAAGTCTTGAAAAACACTTATGTAGATTTAATACTAAGTATATTAATTTGCTCTCCAATTACTGACAGTATTGATTACTGTATGTACTGACTAGATGTCTATTAATCTTTTATTTTACCGTTGCAAGATGTACTGGGACATGCACGCTATGTTATGCACTGACCCCTGTACTATGTTGTATAACTGGGTAATTTTTTGGTTTTCTAGGTTGGTTTTTAAGTCATTTATGTGTTGTTGTTGTTTACTGTTGGAGTTCCACCAAGTGCATTCTGATGTTTAAGTGCTTCTAGAGAGATTATGGCTATGATTGGGCTGGAAACAGTCAATCCAACATGGCAGTATTGCAGAGAGTTATCATCAGTCCTTCAGCCTGTCAACTGATGGCTATTAGCATGCTGCTGATTTTTGTTTGAGGTCTGGTTCTGATTTCTACCACTCCTCTTTCTCAGGCTCTGGTGGTACAACTCTCGTGTCACCTCTAGCTTTTTTTCCCCTGCCACTGATTGACCTTACAAACATTTCTAGTTTTGAATTGTGTTAAAAATCACGTCAGCGGCTTTTGTGTTTTGCAACTAATAGAGCTTTTAGAATTACCATACGGCTAGTCTTGTGCGACTGCTTTCTTTGGAACATAGTATTCCTTCAAACACTGTTATGGAGCTTCGGCTCGATGAAGCAGAAGTGATGCTGGTTGGGGTCACAGCTGATGACATGGTGGCCAACAGTAAACCATCATATGAGTCTGATCTGAGAATTTGTGCTGCCGGGATGTGATATGTCTGTCTCAGCTTGGACAGATTTACCCAGATTGCCTTAGACCCCCACTCTCAGTAGGTCACACTTCATACATGTGGGAACACTTAAAAGGATAGAGGGAAAGAAAGAGCAGGAGGAGAGAGGAAGAGAATGTTTATGGTATTTTGAAGCTACATTTCTGTTTCTTTACATCAGGTGTACATTTCCAGGTGTGAAGCAGGTCAGAAGAAATTCAGAGGGAATTATTTACTATGAAATATTATTAACAGCAAAGTAGCCAAACATGTATTTAAAGGATATCTGTTTAGAATATTGTTAATATTGCAAATCGGATATATATTCATATACTTTACAGAACTGACATCATCACAAAAGATGCATTACAGAGTTTTGGACCTTTATACCAAAAAACTCCTATTGAACAAGCAGAGACCATCGTAATGAGAAAAAACTCAGTGAATGACTTTATTATGAGTCAAATAAATACATTCATAAATCACAATTTACAATTGTATAATAAAAAAGCAGAAATTTAAAAGAATAAATTACATCTACTGTACATATACATATTATGAAAAAAGAGAATACAATTCAAATATCCCGGTACATCTAGAATAGATGGTTTTACAGGCTAGGTATTGTGATTATATAATATACCAGTAGATGAATTGAAGTGTCTTCCAGTCAGGATTTGGCTCTACTTGAAAAACACACAGTACATTGGCATAAATTAAAGCTAATTGTTTCTAAGTGACTGAACAACATTAACTTATTAACCATTTTGCAAGTAAATAAGAAGGAAATCTTCAATCTTATATTAACCAGAAAACATATAAAGGATGCAAATTGAATTGAAATATTTTCCACTGTGTGCTGTTACTGATGCATAAATGTAGATTCTGGATTGTGATACACTTTATTGGTTTGTTATAGAATATTTTTTACACCAGATGCCCTCAGACTTCACAAGGCATCACGATGGTCTCTGCGCATCACAGTAGCTACAGTGGTGTCCAGCTGAGCTGAGCTTCCGAACGAGAAGTTCACACTCTCTGCATTTGTATGCTAGCGGAAAATCTTGCTGCACCAAAATGGTGTCTTGTTGATGTTAATAATTAATAAAATCTACTTTGGGTTGTAATGATATATATATATTAGCATAATGTAATTCAAGCCAAAGCATTAATTTGATTAAGAACTTGCACCAGGACCTTATGACAGGAACATATTCTTATGTAAAATGAACTAATTCTGATTACAAATAAATTAAATATTTTTTTTTATTTAAAGCGCTCATCGACTAAATGCTGGCTTTGGTGATCTCGCGTATCATGTCAGTGTAATGAATTATTGTCGTGTCCCTTAGCTAAAGTAACACGCAATTGTTTATAATGAATCATTATCCCAGATTACACTGTACTCAGATTAGAGCGTCCTGTCGTTTGTTAAATAAACGAACCACACGTTAGCAACCCTGAGAATCATTAAATTCAAATTACTGTACAGTGTAATCATCAAGAAAATCAAACTATTAATCAGTCAACTCAAGTTTTAAAACATTTAAAGTCTTAAAGCATTACTTCAGATATGACTTATGTGCTGTTTACGACTTTGTTATGAAGGCCTAGTGTAGCGATCCATTAAACAATGTCCTACGACAATTACCGAAGCTATGAATCAAGATTTTGACCAAAATCGATGTGGGATGCATATTTTCAAGAAGGTTTATGAATAATTGTGACTTTGCACAAAGGAAAACACACAAGTTTCATGTTGTAAAAAAAAGAGATTAAGTGTGTAAGTCTGTTTTGGTCTTTTTTGGCGAGAGGAATCCAGAATTTGTTTCTTGTTGTGAGGTAAATCCAGCTCCCGCTGAGAAACAGAAACTCTAATGCATATCTCACTGGCACTGCTGTCTGCAGGGAGAATAGAAGAGACATTTTAATGCATTTAAGAGTTTTTCTCTAGGTAGCGGTTGATAGACAGAGGAACCTTATATTTGCGAACACCTAGGGTTTAATGCACTCAGAGGTGCTCTCTGCCTTGTCTTCCGCCCAACAAAACATATTCTGCAGAATAAAGGAAAAAGCAAAGCACAAAATTATTCCTCCTGCCTTCTATCAAGCCCCTGCATTCATGGCAGCGTCTTAAGGGCGCGTCAGTCCGCCTGCCTCTCTTGGAGACGTAATTATCCTTTTTCCTGTCACAGGGCTCCAAATGATCTCTAACCACTAGGGTGCTTTTGCAGGAGCTCAGCTTTGTCAATAGGAACCTAAAAGAGGTTTAATTTTCAGACAGCTGCACATCTACTTTTATCATTCGATTATTTGCTCTCTGGTCATCTATCTCATCCTCAGTGTTTCTGTGTGATTATTTGTACGTCTGTTTGGGAGGTTTGGCTGCATATATGCGTGCCTATTAACATATTTATTTATAGTCTTACGCCTTTCTTACAGTCATTTTTGTGTGTGCACTACATATTGTTCGTGTAATTTGCCTTTCAGCATCTCTCTGAACCCCCCCCCTCTTTTTTTTCTTTCCTTTCAGAAAGGACCATGAATGGAAGGAAAATTATCACAATTACTCATATAATTGAGCCATCTTTGTAGCAAGTGAAGCTCTAGTAGCCCTTTTTTCCATCAGCTAAAATGGTTTCATTATATGGGTTTTCATATTCCCTGACACAGGGTATTGGAAGAGGAAAGGACCCGGAGAGAAGAGAGGCCCGGAGCCCGGCGGCTGGTTGCCTGCAAGAGGTGCAGGCCGAGCTTGGAGGATCATTAAGGTCGCAGTGGGGATAATTATCCCAGTGATGGAAAGAGCATCCGAGCGCCTTTTCTACCTCGTGCCACAAATGCACTGTCTCTGGCTTTTAGGCAAAAAAAGAACTTTGTAATAAATGGAGCTTCCACCTACTACTTATACAAAAGTGTGAGGGAGTGTGTGTTATACAGGGGCATAAAGAAAGAAAAAGACATCAACATGACAATTTTCCATCATTAAGACTAATGACAGGCTGGCTGTAGGGATCAAGGGGAAGAGAAAAGTGCGAGAGCATTCAGGTGTCACTGAGGACTGACCTCTTTTAGTCTTTGTTCAAGGCTTTACCTCATAACAAAGCCTGAAAAGGGCCATGCCAGCGCAGCCCTCGCAGCTGAACATCCTGCAACATCCTCAGAAGCAGCTAATTATTTAATTGGAAATTTGCATGTTTCGCCCCATTTACAGGCCCATTAATTGAACAAAAAATTCTTTTGACCATGCAATAGAACCTTCATTTAGTATGCACCAGATAAAAAAAAACAAAACAAATAGTTTAGTCAATAGCCAAGCATTTTATGCTGGGCATGTTTGTTCAGACCTTGTTTCTGTCCCCAAACCCAGCTGGTTAAAAATCCACAGTCAGGCCACGGCTAAACATCACAGATCGAATGGTTTTGTTTTACCAGCGAATGACTTTACAGATTTTAATTTACTGCCTAGTTTGAAGATTTGATGACTGCCTGTCTCAACCCTTTAGCCTGTGGACACAACAAGGAAAATATGACAAGGGACAATTTTGCAGCAATTTTATTTTGCTGCTGTTGTTGAGGCATAAAGTAGACACGGTCTATGAGATTTTACTACCACTTTAACCTAACTCGAGTAATCGTTCATTTTAGAGGATAATTTTGGGACAGGTAGGAGGTTGGGCAGGTTACTCTGACCCCTGCTGTTATGATGGTGGTGACAGCTGCTGGGTCAGGAAAAATGTCTAAGATGTGTGTACAGTGTGTGTAGAACTGGATGCTTCATGATAGATTTTCCCCAGGTTAAAAGCTTATCATTTTAGTATGTTGCATTTGATTTATCAGATTTCTGATACATTGTCGTTGCATGCAATTGTTAAAAAAACATGAATATAATTTGTGTGTAAATTATTTAATGACATTTGGTTAGTATAAATTGTATTTATAAAATTAATCTGATAACATTTGATAATCTTATATACCTAAATTTGAGCTGATTTAGATGTAGGGCAGATTAAAGTACTAAAGTATTGATGGAACTGAAGTTATCAAAATGCTAGTTAAAGCCCCGGCACTGCCAGATTGTAAACGTTGGGCCCCAAATAAAGTCCCTTAACCCTTAGACAGTTTAAATAAAGGGTCAGCCGAATGCCAAAAATGTATAATCACTGTATGTATTTACATTTACAGCATTTAGCAGATGTTTTTATCCAAAGTGACTTACAATTATGACTGAGCCTGACTTCTTAAAGGTTAAGGGCATTGCTCAGGGGCCCAACAGTGCCAATGTGACATGATGAGGTTTGAATTTGCAAGTTTTGAATTACTGGTCCAGTATCTTAACGACTGAGGTACCACCGTACTACTTTATACTCTTAATGTTTTTCTTAATTTTAGTATTTAATTAATACATCATTTTTAGACATTTTATTAAATAACTGTTGTTTTAATTGTTCATTCTTTACATATTTAAATGTACTAGCATTTAAACATTTGTACTTATTAGTTTTATTGTTATCATGCTTTTTTTGATCTACAATGTAAATCTTTAGCCGAATTAGATTTGAAACTGCGTGCACGTCTTTTTTTCCCACTGGCCAATGCAAAACCGTAGAAGCTCCAGTGAATCATTAATTTTGTCTAGTTTTGTCCAGATTAAAATGTTGACCAAAAACATATTGAAACTGTGCTTTTCCTGCTTGTTTTGCTCCTCGGTATCAAATTAGTCATCGTGGCTGGAGGAAGTGCTGGCACTGGCACATGTCAGTGTTAGCATTATGTTTGTGTGAGTGTGTTTCTGATCTGTTTCTGTTTGCAGGTGTGAACCACTGGGCAGGTCTGGAGACAATTATTTCTGTCTGCTCTCCCAGAGGACCCATGAGGTAGGGCTCCCCTTTAATTTTCTTCCACTGTGGCCTGAGTGTGTGCAGCTGGGCTAAAAAACTCAGCCATGATGGGGCAAAGAGGCCCAGAGGCCCGTGACATTCTATCTGGGCTAAAAAATAGGTTTCTCGTTTAAAAGCATCGTGATTTTCGAGATGTTATTGTTATCTGTGGCAGATATTTATATTAAAAATGTCATTAGTGTATTAATTAGATTTAAAACCCATTTAAAGTGAGAGGTGTATTACTTTGCCTTTGGTGCTGCATACACTTAATCCTTAAAAGCGTTTAAAATTATACTTTAGTATTTAAAGTTTTCAGTCTACAGTTAACAACAAAGCAACAATGATTCACATTACAATACGTACAAATTGATAGACATTGTGTTTCTTTTGTTATTTTTGAGTTATTGTTTTAATGTGAATGATCACCTCCACACTGCCTCCTCTCTATATTATTGTTCAGTGGAGCAGAAAATGGAAGGTATGCCTTGCTTAAACTGTCCAATAGTGATCAAGTAAACCTGGTGCAGTTCTATTTCCTTCACATTGTTAACTCGATACACTGAATCTGGAGCTTAACTTCTTATAAATCATGTCCTTATTGAGCAGACGCCATAGAAAAACAAGAATAGATTCATATTAGCAAGTATGTAGCTGTTTTGCAAATAAGGTGTAATTGCAAATCTCTGGTTAAATACCCAGCCACATTTCCAACGGACAGCAGGGTTGTTATTCACTCAACTGAGCTGTTTATGTTAATGTGGAGTTAATGCTTTTTTAAAACCACTGCACTTATGGGCAATTTGTTTAATCCAAACATCTGAGGGGGCACAATTTGTTTATAAGTCTTGTTTCCCTATTGTTATCCTGTAAGTGTGTATTCCAGTGTGTTGTATCATTGCATGTTTACTTCTGTGCATCATATACTTTATACAGCTTCTTTGTATGTAGTCCATTTCAGCTATAACAACAGCAAGAGCAACGTGTCTGTGTGTTTTACATAAACCCAACACATGCGGTTCAAAGGCAAGTCTATAATAAAAGGGCATCACCTGAATAATGTAAAAATATATATCTTTGTAAATAGCTGACATTACAAAGTGTCAGTTAATAATTCATGTCCAGTTTTTACTATATTAGTCTTAATAAATGCATGGTATATAACCTCAGAAGCAGACCTTTGGTAAATTGTATTTGCCCTGTATTAAATATGTTTTGCATAAATGTCTGTCAAAAAAAATGTGATGTTATTGTTTCAATATGAAAATATATTACAAATCCTAATAGGCTCATTTCTGCTTATGGTTGATATGCTTTGATCTTGTGTCATGGTGCATTATGCTATGCAGTGCTATATGTAAAATAATTTTATTTTACTTCACTTATCCCAAAAACAAAACAAAAAAACCTGAATGTTGCTTATCATTTGTCATTTTTAGCAAAGACGAACTAAATACTTTTACTACATGAGTGTGCAATTCAGACTTATTTAAGTACAAATAACCTTGTATTGATCAGTTGGATCCAAACTGGTTTAAGCAATTAATTGCAATTACATTGCATATTTTATGTGAAGGACAAGAAACAATTACATTTGGCTGACTTATATGTCTAAGTTCTTTTTTTAATCTTCTCAGGTTGTTAATCACAATAGCTGTGTGTCAAATATGAAAAAAAATTGAATTACCAAAAAAGTAAATCAGTAAGATGCAGTTATATCTGATGCAAAAATATTTCATGAAGCTATTCTTCTGCTTTGCTCATGCTATTTTAGTACATGAATGTTTTTAAAAAAATGACAATATTTTGACAATGGCCGTGTTAAACAATAAATGATTAATTGAATACTGAGATTAAGCTTTGTTGTAAGATGTAAAGCCTCTTCATGTTGAAACGATTACATTTCCCAGACAACGTTGTAGCATCACTAACAGAAACTAATCAGTGACCTTGATTTAAATGTACTCTGGTCCTGCAGTCGGAAGTCCCTTTACAGTCGGATCGAGTTCAGTTGAAAGGACGGATGTCTGCGTTTGATTTCATGCCGGATACCAAGCAGTAAGTCAGCTGTCTGTTCCTGGAGTGAGAGTTTTGTCAGGAAGGTGTTTCCCCATCTGAGAACCTAGATAGTATTTGTCTCTAACCTAGAACCTCTTGACACACACACATACACACACACTGACATGTTGGATCCATGCAGCATAGCAGGTGTTTAAAGCAAAATCTCTTCCTGGGGGTTTCCATCATCCCAATTTCTCACCCAATTCTTCATTTTGTCCTGATTTATTTGACTATACTGTACAGTTTATACGGTTTGTATTGGTAGATATTTTATATTTTTATACTGTACTTCAAAGGGTATTTGACTTACTGTGCCTTTGCTACTATAACAATATAAATTATCCCACTCTGGGACTAATAAAGAATTATTTTAACTCGGGCATTTCTTCTGTACGTTATAATGAATGAGGCGTTAAATAATAAGCTTGTTCTGCAGAAACCATTGGCTCGTGTTAACTTACTATAATGATAAGATGCCTTACATATACTATATAAAACGAATACATATTAAAGTGTGGGTTCTATATGGTGCTTTTCGTTTTGTAAACTAATGGCTTAAATATTTATTTAGACTTTTTTTGTTATTAATGAACACACAATGCCTCACCACCGAACATGACAAGAAAATACACT
>JAOUQU010000036.1:2705620-2720378 GCA_028566735.1 Ammoglanis amapaensis | reverse complement strand
GAATAAATTCCTGTCACGTTTTCTTCTTGTGGTGTTTAATGGCGGTTGGCAATAATCTGAGGGTGTGCATTACCGCCTCTTACTGGTATGGAGTGTCACGTCTTCCTTTGTGACGCCGTTCAAATTAAAAGTCCCAGAAACGCAGCATTTATTTTTCCTGCGACTAATCGACCAATGGAATTTGGCCGACTAGTAATTTTTTCGGTCGACCAAAGAATAATCGATTAATTGCGGTCAGCCCTAATGGCAAGTATGTTAATGTCAGCCATGAAAAACTACTGCTAAAGGCCAGAGATGAAATTTTCATATTTTTACAGCAAAAGTAATTTTTTATGAAGCTGTTGCTTTTTAAATGAATACACTTACAAGACAGATACTGGTACTGATTACAAAATAAATGATTTGATTCTTTTACTGTTACAGTTTGTTATGGATTCTTTTTACCTACCCGTAAAGACTCCATATAAGATTTGTGACAGTCTATGTGCAAAGTGTGACCACAAGTCTGCACATACACCCCGCCATCCCAGCCAATAGACACCGACTGCAGACAGGAACTCTGGAAAGAAAAATCATGAACTGCTTAATAGGTTCAAAATAAGAATAACACTAACGCACGACGTTTATCACACCAGCAATAACTTTGGGTTGCATGTACATCATCGAGCTAGTGGCCACCCGACAAGAGCTGCAGTTTGATGCTGATCAAACCCAGGACTTCTTACTAAACACTAAGCCACTATGCCTCTTCAAACTCACAAAGCATTTATCCAGCGACACTGTTAAACGTGTTTCAATTCGCTTATACAGCGGTGAAATGGATTAAAACTGGGTTTAACTGACGAAGACAAGAAATGGTCACGTGCGTCTAATAAACAGTCAAGGAAAGAAAATAGTATTAATTTGTCTATTAATTAATTAGTATTAATTATTACTATTAATAGTATTTATCTGTTTATCAAAGTTTTTAATGCCATATTAAACAAATGTAATTCAATGGCAGATCATGGTATTATATTTCGGTCTATGTGATCTTTAAATTTGAGTCAATTTTATATTAAGTAAATTAAAAATCATTTAATGTAATGTACACATTAGAAATGTGTGGGTGTGTGTGTAGGCTTCTTGCATGTTGATATTTACACTAAAGAACTAAGAACTAAAGATCTCTCATCACCGACCTCTTTAAAGTACCGCTGCATAACTGTTAGCCGAACATCGTTCGTGGCGCCACACGTGTCTTCTGGAAAGATCTTTTCCTCGTCGCTCGTCGGGAGCCGCTTCACTTTGTCACTACAGCATCGGTGTCCCAACACTGAAACCAACAGAGCGCCGTCATAAATGACAAGCGGATGCTAATGAACTGTCATTTTCTTATTTATGAAACCTGCAGTAACATTTGCATTTTGTAATAAGGTAGCAGGGTAATAAAATACTGTCAAAACTCTACAGAACATTAACATTGCCACGGGTCCTTCTATACAACATTTATAAAGAAGTATACAGTGGCTTAGGAGCAAGAGACCCCGGGTTTGATGCCCAGCTGGGGTTTGCATGTTCACCCAGTATCTGCATGGGTTTACGCAGAGCGCGCCTCCAGCAGTCCCAAAAACATGTAGGTAAAGCAAACTTTCCAGGAGAAACACAATTTTGGGGAAGTTTGTCTCTTCAGTGTGATACAGACGGTGTACGAGAGGACAATCTTTGACCTTGAAGCTTGGCATTTCTCACACGCCGCGTCATTCGTATCAGGGCCGGGTAATGAGCAGTTAAACATGCGGTTTTGTTTTCATGCCACTGAACGAGATCGGTGTGTTCACAGCGGCGTGGTGGAAACGACTCGACAGAGGCTGCCGTCTGTTTAAGGATCAACACAGATGATGAATGAAGCAATTAAAATGGCAGCTGAGCAGCGTGGTTAAGAGAAGTGGTGCAGCACGGCGCAGGGGGCTCAGGTGCCGGGAATTAATCGGCCTATTTAATAGTGTAATAACAATGAGCTGTAAACAACTAAAGATTACAGACTGACTATAAAACGCTCAACTTGTAGATGGAAACCTGCCATTCCACTGACTAAATTTTGTAGGAGGGGCTAAAATTTATAAATAGGTGTATGAGCACAAGCGTGCACACACACTACATGAATTGTATTACACAAAAAGCATTGGGCAACCAAAATATGCTTTAATAGTAATTAATGGAGTCATTACAGTATAAAAATTTTAAAAATCATTGATGAAAAAAAAATGATTAAAATGTGCAACTAGAGTCCCAGATGGCAGGTTGGGAAATCACTAGCACAACAGAGTCGAGACTTTGAATACAACAGCATAACTGGCATGATGGCTAAAGGGCAGGATGACTGGATCTGGTTTTCGATTGCTGTGCAAAATCCCAGGTTGGCAAATTTCTTTATTTATTAACGTCATGTTTTAAAACTTTAGGTATCATTCATGGGAGGAAACCGAACTATTTCCTTAGAGCTCAATGAACCAATAATCAATCGATAGGTCTGTCTATTTCTATATATAAGTTCACCTGAGGAAGCTTGTAGTAGCACCACCAGTCCGCATGGCCGGTCCTCGGTGGACGGGCCACTCTGGCCACATATCACACAATCGTAGAGGATCTCGGAGTCCAGGGGCTCGACTGAGCTTACGTCCATCGCTGCTTCCACTTCAGGACATTCTGCAAGCCCACAGACAATAAAGCTCTTACACTCAGTTTTATAATGAATAAAAAAACTGAACTGGAGAAATAATAAAACACCGAACAGGCACAACAGTTTTCAAGTACAGTGAACTAATCCTCCATGAAAGGGAAAGTCGACCCCCCGAATATTACCGTGATAAAAACGGGAGAATGCACTGCTCAGCTAGCGTGAGAGCTACGTCACAGTCGAACGCCGAAATAAAGGATTATAGGAGGAATTTCACAGGAATATCAGAGAGAGGCTGGGGGCGGAGGTAATTAGCTGAATTATAAGGAGCTCATTTTGTGCAGTCTCATGGTTCAGTTAGCAGATTGTGCTAGTTTGGTCAGTCATGTGTAAAACAGGACATTTAGAAGTGATGTGATGAGGATTCTACTTCCTAATCTTCATAATGCACAATGCATTTCTGAAAATGGGATTACGTTTACTTTTCTACTTTAAATATATTTAATGATTTCTAAATTCTACAGTTCTTAGATCATTTACAGTACTATTTTTACCACAGTGCTTTATACATTTAGGAATCAGTCCTCCACATTTTTAACCCAATCCGTGCAGTGAGACACATTTCTACACACTAGTAACCATTGTGGTGAGCAGCCCTAGTCACGGCATCCGGTGAGCAGTTAGGGGTACGGTGCCTTGCTAAAGGACTCTCGATTCTCAGAATCAAACGGACAACCCTCAGATTATAAGACCACCAAGCTACAGCAGCCATTTCAAACATCACAAACTGCAAATCTGATGTGTTAAATTTACTCTTCGATATTAAATATCATTTCCTTAAACACTGACCGGGCATTATATTATGACCACTACAGGTGAAGTGAATAACACCAACACATCAGAAAAGGTGGTCACATTGTTGTGCCTGACCAGTGCAAGTCATCGATTATAAAGGTGCATGTTGGCTAAACGTTTCTTGTGAGCTCTAAAGTATAATAATAATTTTTAGAGTTTTTTTTATTATCAATTAACCACGTCAAAACACCAGCACGTTCAGATTGATTTATTTCCTTTAGAGGAAAAGAAAGCAGGGAGAGTAATTTCTTATTATTGAAAGTCATTGTGAGCCTCAGGGTGATCTCTCACACACACACACGCACACACGCACGCTGGTGTAAACCACAAATGACGAAACATGTAGAGGAACATCGGACACAATATAATTTCAAAACGCTACACGATGCTTCTGAGAGCTCAACAGATTTACAGTTTAAGATTTATTTGATCATAAAACAAGTCAAAAAACAAATAATAAATACAAGGCAGAAAACAGGATGCAATAAAATGTTACACTTTACCCATGATGCAATACGATTCATGAGCCGATTTTTTTAAAACAACTTGGAAGTGTTGAAGAATTCAGAAAGTTTTATTTTACTATTTCTCTTCAGAAAAAAGGATGTAAAATGCTGTATTTAAGATAATAGATTTTATTTATCATAATTAATGCCTAATGGGGTAGGTCAGTGTCACCATGTCAATTTTTTTTTCTTCTTTAAGAAATAATTATAATCTGAATGAAAGTAAAAATATGTTTGTTAAGGCGTAACATGAAAGTAAATTGAATATAAATCTAGAACGAATTTGAATGTATTATGTTCAGATTTATGTGCCATCAATCCCAGGACAGGTTTTCTACTTTAGTATGTTTACTATCTTCTTCAGTCATAACTTTTAGATTTTAGTACTTTTTTAAAATGTTATTTATTTTGGATGCTTGCCACGTTCTATAGATCGATGGGGATCTGCTTCGTTTGCCATGTGTTGCTAAGAAATTCAGGTATAGCTTATTAGATATTAGTCTTCTGTGGTGTCTCCATGCCAACTAACGATCTGTCTGTTGAATACTGAAAATGTAAATATACATAACGAGTGTAATAACTATGCTTACCAACATCCATGGCGGTTTCCATGAAGCTTTTCTGCCTGGAGGCGAATTCAGCTAACAGCTTCTGCTGTCTCTCTCTGGCCCTCTGTCGCCTAAGAGAGGAGAAGAACACGAAAGCTCTAAACAGCAACAATTACAATAAAATTATAAAAGTAGCTCAGTCATAAAGCTGCAGAGCAAAGATTATCTGCACCAAGACCGCAATTTGAGATTTTTATGGTACAGTCAAGAGATTTATTTATCCTGGTTTGTAATGGGATTGGTGAACGGATGCCACGTGAGACATGGATGTAAGTATATATATATATATATATATCCACAGGAAAGGATCATTTGAATTTGGTTGACTGGCGGGATCGGGAACAAATGTGCCACTGAGCGACAGGAATGAAAGCCGGTCGGGGTTTCATTCGCCTCAGTGTGGACCTCCAACTGTTGCCGTGGTAACCACCAGCTACAATGTGAATGCTTTACAGATCTGTCTCCTGTCGCTGGTTGTGTCTGCCCCGTAATAGCAGGTGATAATAGAAGACGTCTAGGTTGTTCCATTGGTTTTAGAAAGAGACGGCGGACAATAACATATTGATTTGAATTCTCCCTTCTGAAGCCAAGTGAAAGATGGGAACAATAGGACCGGAGATGCTACAAAATCATCCACTCAGCCCCAATATCGCCCCCTGGGTTGTAGTTAAGTGGGATAAAAAAGTATAACAGAGTTATTTTTTATAAATCTAGCGTTATGACGTGTAGGCAGCTACAAATATCCGGGTCACATAAAGTGAAAAAAAAAAAAATCACAACAAGGACACCATAGTGGGGCCATATTGTGAGAACCCCCTCATTAAGCATATATAATTTCAAGAGGTCCTGGGTTTGAACCCCAGATGGGTCAGGTCTTCTATAGTTTCATCTGGAAGCTCTGCTGTTCTCCCACAATCCAAAAAACAAGCAGTCAGGAGAACCAGAGACACAGAATAGTCCCACAAGTGAATAGGTGTAAAGATGCTTGTGTGCCTTGCACCAATTGAACAATTGCGTGCTCCAAGCAACCAGGACCTACAATTTTGCAACATTCTCAGAAATAAAAGATTAATTTGTCTGAACATTGAAAAAAATATATTAGATTTGATTTATTGACACAAAGGGAAAAAAAAACATGATACTTAATCGTGAAAACCGTACGTACCTCTCTTCTTTGTCCATGCTCTTCTTGTCTGCTGGGCTGTTCTTTTTAGGAGGCACGGGTGGACAGACCTTTCCACAGATCTCCTGTAGACACCTCTTGCTGTGTCTGCTGCGCATGGCCGCCTTGGCCAGGATCCTTTCGATGGCGGTGATGCCATCGCCGTGCGTGTGCTGTCCGGCCTCGGCCTCCTCCAGCCAGCTGGGACTCAGCGAGTTCTGCTTGGCGGAGAGTTTTTGGTGCAGTTTGACCAGCAGGGACAACATGCTCTCCCTGATCTCCAGGATCTCCGTGACCATCTGAGGAGGGGAACCCGGAGGCAACCAGCGCGAGGACGACTTAGGCCGAACGACCTGGTTCGCCTCGTGGTTACTGCGGTTGATGATCTCCTGGAACTTCCTCCTGCGCTCTGCTACCAGGCTGAAGAGTTGCGCCTCGCGCAGATTCTGAGAAAGAAAGAAATCGTGTGAGGAACGGATGCAATTCAGAATCTGAAGGTTAGTAACGTGATACAGACTTACGGCACACAGATGTTTGCTCTGTTTTTTTTGTAAAATAAGCAGTAGGGATATAACAACTCACCATGGATTGATGCGATTCACTCGGTTATTTTTTTTTAAGTTGAAACAGCACCTCCTGCTGTTTTAAATATATATTGAATAAAAACAAAACATGGGCAACTGTGATCCGAAGATCGAGAGTTGGATCCAGATCATGCTGCATGTGAGAGATACATGTGAGAGATGTGGGGCACAACATCTCCCCACATCACTGCCAAGGCTGCAATTGGCTTAACATGACTAAACATGTGTCGAAGGAAAGTCCTAACTTTAAACCTAAAGTGGGTTTGGGTAATTGCCCTTCTAAATTGAGAGAAAATGTGAATTCAGTCGTGAAAAAGCATACAAGTATATGAAGAGCTCTTTTGTTGTCTTATGTGTGGATTGATTTACAAATCCACACAATTTTCAAATATTTATTTTATCCGGTTAAAATAGAATAATGGCTCAGTCTAGATCTATTTAACTATAATTGGATTTGTAACATTATAATATTTGATAAATGTTGCAAGATGTGTCAAAGTTTATTATCTATTTGTTAGGACACCGTGAACTCTCATAATACAATTAAAATCAAATAAATTACATAAACATTTGAATAAAATCCGTTCGTTTAATCACTTTTTGTTTTTACATCCAGTTTTGTTTACATCCAACTGCAGAATAGTGAACTTGCTCTCGTTCGTGGTTCTTTATTTAAATGATGTTTACCACCTCCCGAAGGTCTGTCAAGTTCTTCAGAACCATTACAAGTATTAAAAGAGCAGCTATGTTGGATCTTTTACACCGCTGGCCGAGCTCACAGATTGGTTGAGAAACCAATGTTGTACTTTGCCAAACAACCCATGTGGCGCTTATCAGACAATTGTCAGGACAAAACAAAGGAAATACGGCGATCTGGAATAAAACATTAATGGAACATTGAAAAGGCTCCATACACAATCGATCCCACCCCTCCACAAATTCAGCATTGATCACATTTTGGAAAAGAGCTCTTCATCTATTCATGGGCGGGATGAAATTACTCCAACGTCTAACATCAGTGTTTTCTTGCTGCCTTATATATCCCACCCAGTAACGTGTGTGATGATCAGTAGTATTAATTTCACCCGGCAGTGATTTTAATGTTAATTTGGTTTATGCTTGTGTGTTATAACTGCTGGTCATGTTAATGACACACACACACACACACATACTTTCCAACCAGTCTGTAATTAGTCTGTAAAGGCATCAGCCACGACAAGCCAGAACCACACAAATGCCAAAAAAACACACTTTAAAAAGCCTCTGGAATTGTTTTGGAATAATCACCTGATATTGTCGAGAATTATAACAGACAAAATAAGTTAACAAACTGAGTCAACACGAAGTATCTAAATAAACAAGACGACAATCAAATAATGGCAAAGAACACACGGAGGATCGCAAACGCAGGACAAGACAGCAAAACAACTACACACCAAGCAGAAACGGCTGAGAGTAAGTACTTAACAAAACACTCTTCACTTACATGCTGCACATGTTCAAAACAGACACTTTTATAGTCTAGCAGTTATGGTACTGGACTAGATGGCAAAAGGTCGCTGGTTCAGATGTGACCACTGCAAGGTTTAGCCCTTGTGCAAGGCCTTTAAAGACCTCTAGATACTGTGGGTGTGTTCAACATTCTTACCATCTACACAGACAGATATGTAAGAATAAAGGATTCTAAAGAGTCATTGATTTAAAGCGATATTAAAACGTGCTACTCTACTAACCACATTGATTAATCATGTTTTTGTGTAATAAAAGCAGAAAATTCGGCGCCAAACCGGCACCGTCGTGAGATGTGAACCCACTTCGCAGAGCGTCAGTGTGGAACAAAATGCTGGACCTTTTTTTAGTCCTCCTGATTGTACCGGGCATGGTAAAATAGTATACAAATACACTTGTAAAAAATTATTATTAAAGGTTAATTAACATTTGTAAACAGTTCATGAATAGAACACAAGCAGCATGTTTAATTTTTGGTGTAATTTGTACTAATAGATGCTCACTTGTTCTACACTTCATGCAGCATTGAATTTTTAAAATGACTTCATAGGGAAGATATTAAGGCATCTAGAATTGTGCATAAGCATAAAACGATGTAAAATGCTGCCTATGTAGAGAGCGCAGTAGAATTTTGAACACACCCTGTATGTCACTTTGTATAGCGTTCGCTATATGCTAAGGATTTGCCATGCTCAGCTTCTGGTGTCTGGATGAATCTCAAACTGCTTACTCCCAACCATAAGCGCTACGATCACAATCCATCATTTTGAAACACAAAGCCAGCTACCTCTCTCCAATTTCCTGTCAGCCTTCTGGAGTTCTGTGAAGTGAACATTAAGAAACACTAAAATCAGTGTGGAGTTTCATCTTTACTCTGCTAGCAACAGAGAACTGTCGAAGATGAAGATTAAATTAAGTAAAAAAAATAAATGATTCGTTTTTCCAAAGCATCCACGTCCAATGATGCGTTTTTGCTGACCTGTCCGAATGTAGAGGTGTCGGAACTGGTGCTGGGTGGAGCGTCTCTCTGCCTCTCTCTTTCTCGCTCACGCTCCCTTTTCCTTTCCACCTCGGGAGCCGTTTCAGGCATGCGTACACGTACGAAGTTAATGACGTGATGCAGATTGGAGAGTAGGCTGGTGCCGGGAAACCAGCTGTCATGGCAATGCTCCTCAATACACGGCTCCTACGAAAAATACACAAGTCAGGTCCTAAGCTCGACATCCTTGTCGCTGATGTAAACGTCTAGATGTGTTTTAGATTAATTATAGATTGTTTAAAAAGCTGTCTAACCAAGCGAGAGAGTGACAGAGTGCTGTGTCACATGACTGCTTCTCCCCAATCACCTGACATAAGCTAAATGAAAATGAAAGTGTTTTAGCAGAAGAGCCAATCACCTCATCCTCCTTTTCCTCTTGTGCATGGTTATCTAAGCCCAGCTCAACCAGATACAGCACCATACACAGCACGTGATCGGACATGTTCTGATGGTCCATCCAGATCTGAACAGACAGACAAGTATATCGGAATTATAAAAAATAATAAAGTAACATTAATCGAGTACTGAACATTGTTTAGTTGTTTTGTATATTTAACAGTTAATCAGATTCGGGGAGCACAAAGCAAGTAAATGACATGAGTACCTTGTACAACAGGGTAAATATGACGATGTGTAGAGTTTTGCAGTGCAGCAGTCGCACAAGGCCTTTATAACATGGGTGCAGGGGAGTCCTCTCCATATATGGAGGCCAGGGGTTACCGGTGAAAATACCTGATTGCTTTAAACTACACAACAACAACAACAACAACAAAACATACAGTATGAATCTTTTTATTTATCAACATATTGATATGTCAAAATGTACACATCTCCAGGGTATAATGTAAAGGCTATCTGACCAAAAGAATAACAAAAAAATGAATGTGATGGTCAGATCATCCAACACAGCACTGCAAAATAAAGGCAAAAATCAGTCAACTAGTGCTCAGCACCTCTAAGAACTAAGAACTGTGAAAAGCCATTCCAGGTGGCTCTTCATGAAGCTGATTGAGAGAATGCCAATGGCAAAGTAAAGTAAAATGTGCAAAGCTGTCATCAAAGTAAAATTGAGTGCCTGTAGCAGCTAAAATATAAACCACATGGTTCGTATACCATTTGTTTATTAAATTATTTCATAAGAGATACTTTATAGTTTGAGTGTTATTAGCATTCATAAACAATACAGACAATTAAAAAGTCTACATTTGAACCAGAATTTCATCATTGAATATATGCTTTCTACAACAGCTTAACAGCTGGCTAAAAGTCATAACGCATTTAGAAGTTCCCTTCTGTCCAGGAAATTAACCTTGTTCTATCTCTGAACCAGGACCTTCACATTTGTCTTCAGGAGACGGCAAACTGAGACTAACAGAGCAGGAGTCACTGTAGCCTATTAAACTTCAGACTCGCTATATTGATTGCTTCTGCTCTGGATCTAATTGAAGGAATCTGTATCAGTTGGTGACCTTTGCACACATTTCCAAGGACAAAAAAAAGTAAAAAGACCAGATAAACTCGAACTATTTCTACATTTACTGACCGAACCCAACAACACACACAGAGAAATTGTTCCGATAGTGGGTTTGGATCGTCTCTTAGTTTGTTGAGCTGACTAAAGTCTTCTCGTTATAGACTTATTAAATATTCAGTGTACATAGGTTAAGACACAGGGCTAGCAATCTAAAAAATGCTGGTTAAAGCATCATCACTGCATGGTTGCTCCTGTTGGGGCTCTTGAGCAACGCTCGTATCCCTAAATTGCTCAGACTGTAAACTGCAATGTAACTACAAGACGGTTCGGATAAACATGTCTGCTAAATACTGAAAATGTAAATTAAAAACCCTGTGGAATTATTTACCTTGTGAGCTGTACTATACACAATTGTAAATCATCCAAGGGTTTGTGAATGTGCTATACAAGTTACATTTTATAATACAAACAGGATGGTAAATGAAGGGTTGAAATAATCATAAAGCAACATTCTGGAAATCGGAAGTTTTCGAATGAAAGCAAAACTTACAACGCCGCGTATCTGTCCATCGCTGACTGTACATCCCGTCTGTAAACAGTGCGCAAAATGACCATGATGGGGTCAAACTCTTTCTCCCACACATCCGCTAAAAAGGAAACAGTACAAAACTCGTTCACCTCGCGTTAACGTCAATAACAAAAACAGACACAATACAACGCTGCCATCAAGTGGTGAATGACGATACAGCAAGCTGATAAATTAGCAAACACATAACAGCACAAAAACACTGATTAAAACCACAATAAAGTTTCTTATTTAAACACAATTACACTATTCAAACGTTAAGCAAATAGGTTTAAATAACAGAAACTGTGCCATCTACTTTAAAACAAACAAAACAATATGTTCATCTTTTTCTAAATGTCCACCACCAAAGGTGGAAAGTAACAAATTATATTTACTCGCATTACTGGGAGTAGTGTACGTCTTATTAATATATTTTATATTTTTAGTAGTACTGTGTAGTATATTGCAAATAGATTTATTAAGTTTATTCTATTAAAATTATGTAAAATAACTTTTTCTATTAAAGTTAGGTAAAAATTATTTTTTATTTATCCTCAGTAAAAAAAATGGTTTGGTAAAAAGCCGCAGTGAATATGGTTGCCAGAATCAAGTACTTTTTAGTCAAAAATAAAATAAAAAAGGACAAAAAAAGAGACAACACACTGTGTACAAAAAAGGTTCCGTTATTCACGAACAATGCCCATGAACAATTGTATTTTAATGCTTGTTCATTATAAAACCATTTTATTTAGGGTTTTATCAGTTGTATCAACATTTTTTTAAATAAAACCACCGTGTGATATTTATATACAGAGAAACTGCACGAGAGACAGTGAAAAAGAGAGCTGCCGTTGGAAATAAAAACTGTAAAATTGAATATAAGCCTAAAGAAATGCTCACACCGGACGTGTGTAGGCTGGCTTAATACATTTTAAAGAAATTACTTTTTACTTGAGTACATTTTTTAGAGATTTAGACTAGCAACTATCGTACTTGTGTCAACAATCTAAGTAATAGTACTTTCACTCTTTCCAACCATAGCCAAAAGCATCACTAACGATTCGAACCCCAGATCCCAGTGTAATTTACCACCGTGTCACCTGATCGCCTGTTGGCTAAAGAAAACCATGTCTAAAAGCAAAGCAATTTTAAAACTGCCATAACAAAATCACTTCAGTAGGGGTGGCTCACCTTTGGGGGTGTACATGCCCTGCTGCATGGAGCCCCCAGGCTCAGATACTGGAGCTTTAAAATCGGCGACACCAGACAACATCTCCTCAAAGCTACAGCTGCCAGGAACTATTCCACTCTTAGGGTTTGGGTTCTCGGGAATCTAAAATAAACAGGAAGCAATTAACACGATGCAGAAACAGTAAATGTTTTGAATGAAATGATTCCGTGGATTAAACCACGGTAACAATGTTTTAACTAATACAAACAGTTACTATACACAACGATCATAACGATTACAAACAGTGCTTGGTCAAGTTTAGCAGATCAAGAAACAAGGAAGAAGAGAAGCATACAAGGTCAAGGAGAGAGCTGTGTGTGCGATCATTCATACACAACTGTGACACCATCTCTGCCCTCAGAATCTCATCTTCAGTCATTCCTTACACACAGAAAGAGAGAGGAACAAGAGTATCATAATAAGTATCATACTAATCTAACACAGACATAACTGTAGCCGAACATTCATTACCAATGTATTCGAGTGATGTAACAATTCACAAAGTTTCTTTTAATTTTTACATGTTTACACAGTAGTTACATTTATGCCAGGAAACTCAGCACAAATGTTTTATCAACTAACAATGGGCAATTTACCATCTCTAATTTACCTCAGCGGCACATTTTTGGACTGCTAGATGAAACCGGAGAATCCGGAGTGAACACACACAGACACGAGGAGAACATACAAACTCCACACAGAAACGTTTTGCAAAGAATAATAAAAAAAATTGATTCACTTGAACATTTGAGACAAATGAATGTTCGCTTGATACAGCAGAAATGGCTGAGGCTATTAAAGGCCGCTGTGGCCTGGTGGTTGTGATCAAAATAGAGTCGACAGAACTTGACTGAAGTCTGAACCAGTAACTGCTTCCCGATGGGCCATGAGTTAAGTGTATCGTTACATCACTAGAGCATTCCTTTGTAATCGCTTGGTACTAACCCAGGTGTATACGGAGGCTGCACAATATGACGAGGAACGTAAGCGCCCCCTCTAACATGGGTCTTTCCTGCTCTGCATCCAGCACAGCATTTTGGTGCTGCGATGCCATCGTCAACAAGTCCACTACTTTAAACCTGACGGCACAACACATCCGCTCGACATTACTGGAAGTGCAGAAATCATTTTACATTGCAAAATTAAAGTTAAAATTCTAACTTTGACAATACAAAAAAAACTAATAACGCACTGAACCCAAGGCAGCGGTTGGATCAACCTTACCTCTCAAATACTGAAGAAATAAAATAGTCTGGGTCTAGTCGTGATGCACAAACCTGACAAAAAATAAAGAGAAACTTTACATCGGACGAGGCAGAATGTGTGATTGGTTTAAATAAGACAGATGTGCATTTTGACATCACAGAAGAGAGGAATACCTGTAGCAGGAAAATATCAGGATCGATCATAGAGTTGCAGAAATGAGACTGGACGTAGGTCATTGCCTGTCCTTTAATCTGCAGTCCATTCCTTACCCACATGTTACTGTGAATCTCAGACAGAGATGCCTGTAGATAGAAATAAAGACACTAGAACATTGAAAATAATATACAACAGCAAAACATTAGTTGGCGATGCAAATCTGCTGATTGTATTTTGCCACTCGAGCAGGTGGATTCGGATACGCATCCGTCAAAGCTAAATAAATAAACGGTTCTGCTGCAGTACATTTAATTTTCTACTGAAATACATGAAGCAAAGTAAATAGATACAAAACATTATATTCAAAATTCTGTCTAAAAGCTGAAAAAAAGAATAGAAAGAAAGAAAGTTGCTCTGAAGAGACAATACACTTTCTAACCATGACCTGAGAACATGTGAGGATGCAGCAAGTCATTTCTGGCCCTCTACAGGAAGTAGTTACCTGTATCTGGAGAGGATGCACCATAATCTTCATAAGCATTTCCTGGTCAGGGAGCAGACTGTCCAAATCCAACCCCTGACACTTCACAGCCTTTGACGAAAATCAGGAATACAGATACATATGATGTTTAAAACAATCACAACACATTCTCGATACTGCCTCCATACTAAAAAATCTATATACATGTTTAGGATTTATTCACCTTGCTAAGAAACATGGCATAATATCGGTGTAAAGGTAAATGGAAGGTTACTTGGTTGGGAGCAGGCTAGAGGAAGGAGGTAAAAACAAAACAGGATTAACAGAGCAGATCAGAATGTGTACGTAAGTACACCTATTGTAATAATAATGTAATGATTTAAACAATTGTACCTCATCGACGAACCCAATTGCATCGAACCAGATCTGTAAAGTCTCCAGACAGTACCGCACAACAGTTTTAGTGTAGTCTTGTGTCTCCTGTTAATATAAACAAGGCACAGCTGAAACAACTCGATTGCACATAAGATAATCCTTTATTAGTCCCACAGTGGGGAAATTTAAGTTGTTGCAACAGCAAAAGGACAGTACAGCACTCAGTATAAAAAAGCAAAAAACCTTAGAGTAATAAGACAGATAATATTAAATAGTTATAAAAGATTGCACTTGGACAAAGTAACAAAGTAGTGCACAATGTTTTGTTTACCATGGGAAACAAGT
>JAOUQU010000036.1:2653844-2670634 GCA_028566735.1 Ammoglanis amapaensis | reverse complement strand
GTGTGTGTGTGTGTGTGTGTGTGTGTGTGTGTGTGTGTGTGTGTGTGTGTGTTTGTGTGTGTGTGTGTGTGTGCGTGCATGCGTGTGTGCGTGTGTGTGTGTGTGTGTGTGTGTGTGTGTGTGTTTCTGTGTGTGTGTGTGTGTGCGTGCATGCGTGTGTGCGTGTGTGTGTGTATGTTTCTCTCTCTCTCTGTGTGTGTGTGTGTCTCCTTTACCAGACTTGATGCTGTAATGCCTTTTTTTTTGTATCTCAGGTGACGACTTCTTCTGGAACGAAGTGTTTCGCCTGTCGCTCCGCCGCAGAACGAGACAAATGGATCGAAAATCTACAGCGAGCCGTCAAACCAAACAAAGTAAAAACCAAAAAAAAACCCATTTCATTCTGACACGAGTGAATTAAATCTTCAGCTAAATGCAGCGTTTCTCTCTGTGTGCACTCAGACCAGCTGCTACCTGCCTGTTTTTCTCACTCCCAGAGTCCAAAGACATGCAGTCAGGTTAATTGAAGATGCAATTGTCCTGTTAGTTTCTGTACCCGGCGATAGACTGGCGACCTGTTCAGGTGTTTAGTGTATTCGCTTAATCTTTCCGTGACCTTAAATAGGATCAAGCTGGTAAAACTAGATAATAAGTGGTTAGAGAACTGGACTTGTGATCAGAAGGTTGTCGGTTTGATTAACCCTTAACTGCTCATCTGCACCATGGCTTGGGCTGCCCAGGGGCTGTATGGATGGGTAGATGGATGGATGGACGAACAGATGGATGGATAGATGGATGGACGGACGGATGGATGGACAGATAGATGGATGGATGGGTGCGTGGATGGACGGATGGATGGATAAATGGATGGATGGATAAATGGATGGATGGATAGATGAATGGATAGATGGATGGATGGACAAACAGATGGATGGATAGATGGATAGACGGATGGATGGACAGATAGATGGATGAATAGATGGATAGATGGATGGACGGGTGGATGGACAGATAGATGGATGAATAGATGAATGGATGGATGGATGGATGAATGGACGGGTGGATGGACGGATTGATGGACAGATAGATGGATGGATAGATGGATGGGTGGATGGATAAATGGCCAAATGGATGGATGGATGGATGGACAGATAGATGGATGGATGGACAGATAGATGGGTGGATAGATGGATGGATGTGCAGTTACATGGATGAATAGATGGGTGGATGGACGGATGGATGGACAGAGAGATGGATGGATAGATGGATTGATGGATGGACAGATAAATGGATGGATAGATGGATGGATAGATGGGTGGATAGATGGATGGATAGATGGATGGATAGATGGGTGGATGGACAGAGAGATGGATGGATAGATGGATTGATGGATTGATTGATGGATGGGCAGAGAGATGGATGGATTGATGGATGGATAGATGGACGGATGGACGGATGAATGGACAGTGAGATGAATGGATTGATGGATTGATTGATGGATGGACAGATGGATGAATGGACGGACGGACTACACGTTTCCTTAAAGGCATTAGTTCAGGATTGTATAGATCAGAGAACATGAAATGAACCACCGAGGTCTCTCAGTATCTTGGCATGTTTACGATTCGATTTATTGAATTCATGCCAGCTGGAAGGACAAAGAAGTTTCCAGAAAACATTTCTATTAAGCGCCCGAGATGAAACCGCTTTACAGTATCATTCATGATCAATTTAGCTTCGCTAAAAACAGCAGTAAGTCGAGGTCGAAGTGAATCGAGTGCATTTTTATTCAATTAAGTGAGTCAACATTTACGTTGCAGTCTTTCCTTCCTCCATCCAGCGAGGCACTTTGGCTCTTCTGCCGCCGTTTTAAATATAGTTTGATCGTACTGTTTAGTTTGATTTGATTTTTTCCAGTCATCACAAACCGATGTTGTGTTTCTGACCCCGTGCCAGCTCATAAAGCCGTTTCTCTCCTCAGTTTGTAACCCAGTTCCCGTTCCTTCCTAGAACAATCATTTCTTTATTAGCGCTTCTTCAATTTACCGTTATGAGAAATGCAGATTCTCCCGCATCCAAATCGGAAAACCCGGAGCATACGGACGCCGCGTCCTGGCGATCAGAGAACCGTACTTGTGATCGGAAGATTACCGGTTCGATCCCGCGAGTCGTCCGGCCACGACTGAATTGCATTCGAGCGAAGCGCCGAACCTCCTAACCGCTCCCCGGGTGCCGTGACTAGGGTTACTCGTCGCGTTGGGCGTGTGTGTGCTCACTGATGCCTCCTAGTGTGTGTTCAGTAGTGTATGTTTCACTGCACGTATTACGTGCACTATGAACATTTGGTTGTTTTTGTTACGAGGCTCCCCCTACAAGCCTGGAGAAAAGCGTTTAGTGTTAGACTCAATTCAAAGTGACATACGATATTGTGACACTATACAGTGTAAGCACTTGTAGGGTTAAAGAAGCCTTGCTCGGGAGCCCAACAGTGGTCCAGCAGGACAGATTCTTATTAAGATCTTATTGTACTTGGTTGGTATTGACCGACGTCAATACCCATGTTGGTATCAAGTCAAAGAAATATCGATACTAGTGTATCGATACTTGGATCGATTCTCCCAGCACTAGTGTCCAGCACAGTTGTGAGCATTTCTTCACTTTCTTGCACTCAGGACAACAGTCGTCGAGTGGACAACGTGTTAAAGTTGTGGATCATCGAGGCTCGCGAGCTGCCACCTAAAAAGCGCTATTACTGTGAACTGTGTTTGGACGACATGCTGTATGCACGCACCACCAGCAAACCTCGAACCGACACCGTCTTCTGGGGCGAGCACTTCGAGTTCAACAACCTCCCAGCAGTCCGGAACCTCCGCCTTCATCTCTACAAGGAGACAGACAAAAAGAGACGAAAGGTGAGTGTCCAGTGCACTGTGGTGATCAGTCGGGAATCGATTCACATTTGCGATTGATGAATGCGGCACGGTGGCTGAGTGGTTCATCCCTGTCGCCTCACAGCAAGAAGTCCCGGGTTCGATCCCCCGGGTCGGACTGGGGATTTTCTGTGCGGAGTTTGCATGTTCTCCCCGTGTCAGCGTGGGTTTCCTCCGGGAACTCCGGATTCCTCCCACAGTCCAAAAACATGCACTAGGTCGATCGGAAATGGGAAATTGTCCAGCAGTCTCACAAGTGGTTGTCGTCAGGAAGGGCATCCGGACGGAAAACTCTGTTCCAAACATTAACGTCCGACCCCGGGAACTGGGAAAACGGACGATAAACGAATAGATAGATAGAATTACAGTTGTTAGTTAATAAGCTAACACAGCTAGCATCATGCCATTCGATTCAATGGGATGGGATTACAAAAATAATTTAATATATTATATATAATATATCTCCCTCTCTGTACCCAAAACTGTCATAATAATGAATTACTTAAATGAATTAATAACACAAGTAATTACATGATAAAATATCTGTCTTTATGTAGTCAAAAAGTACAGTCGATGCATTATAATGCCTCTCTGCCAATGAAACGAAACCTCAATGTTCTGTGTGCAGGCTCTGTCAGGGACTAGAGTGGATGATGTCACGGCTGCGAATAAGATGACTTCAGTACCCATGCAAACAGACCACACTGTATCTCCCCTACGTGCGGAGGCAGACTGTCACTCACTGTGAAGGTGACCTGGAGGTTTCACCAGGACTTATGTGATTAATTTATTACAGCTCACTGACAACTGTAAACAGAAGACCGAGAACAACCCGTGACAGTGGTTCAGGATGAGTTAACCCATAATTCAGTGTTTTTTGCACAGTTGTCCCAGTCCCAGTGAAGAGTCAAAAGGAAAAGATAAAGAGATGCACACGAACTTAAAGGATGTAGGTCTGATGGAGTGGCTTTGCAGTATTGCCTGACTGCCCGACAAGTATTTTCTTCATGCGTTCAGTATAGTATTCACATAAACCATTTGCCTATGTCTGAACAACACATTTTTAGTGGCATCATGCAGCACAAAGCTCCACATTTTATGTAAAACACATTTAAATAAAATGTTTTTACCCATCAAGGCTGCAGTTTAATTATTTACATACTCTGTCATTCTGCTTTTACGTGGGGGAGGAAGAATATTGTCATGAAATGCTTTTTCTCATTTGTAATGGCCTGAAGCTAGTTCGGTAAATACATTTTAAATAAAGTGTTTTGTTTTGCTGTATTTACTTATTTATTTGATAAGACTTGTTCGTTCTTTTCTTTGTAAAGACCGATATTTCTATATTTCTACTAACCATAATTTCTTCACTGTGAGCTTCTACATTTTGACATGTAAGGTTGTGTCATGCAAACCTGGTTATGATTGTGTTATTGTTGAATGATTAATGTTCTATTAATATTCTAGTTTATTACGAAATGTATGAATAAATCTTTGATTCTTTATTATACAGTGTAGTACGTAAACACCGGACCACAACTTTGTTGACAACCCCATTGATTTTGTGGTGTTTATTTTTTTGTTTTCTTACTTCAACGTTTTAAAGAAACTGATATTTTCCATGTGTAGATGCCAGGTTGTTTAATACGAATAAGCCTTGACTGCCAAAGCAAATGCTAGTTGTTTACTTTGGCATAACCTTAAAGTCAACATAGATTTTACTGTGCCGTATCTAAATCAAGAAAGAAAGCAAAAATACACAGACTGAATAGAAAATATTGCTTTGTTTTCTCTCAGGAACAATGTAGACGTCACAGTGCTGTTGTTATAAAGGTTCTGGAAGTGTAAGAGTCAGTGGAACAACATTCAGCGCTCCAGTGTAGGGAGGAGAATTTCAGCTGTTGCTTTCTTTCACTTGATGCTTAACCAGCTGCAGGATGTCTAGAGACTGTCTAAGTTAACTTATAGAAAGAAATTATTCACTTGAACTGCGGTGCTAAATCGTAAATACATAGTTAAGCATGACTAAACTTTTAAAAACAATTTGTGTTAATGTGTGTGAGTAAAATCTTCTGTTATTTGTAATCAAAGCTGCAATTTTTTTTAGAAACATTTAAAACAAACACGATGAGATTTATTTTTGTAGGTAATATTTACATATTACTTTGATTACACTTGTTTGTCCTTATATTTCTACTAACCATCATATCCTTTCTGTGATACTTTTTATTTGAAGTGTAATACATCCTCCGAACAGACAAAATAATCTTAGACACTGTCATTGGCATTGTCAGATAACTCAATTCTTGTGCCGATTTTTAAATTATATTTGTTACAAACCATTTTTTAAGCCCGTGAACCGTGTAGCCTAGTGGGTAAAGCGTTGGGCTATCGACTGGAAGATTCAGGGTTCAAGTCGGTCCAGTGTCTGCTACACAGCCACTGTTGTGTCCTTCCAGAGGTGATGTATGACTGCTGACCCTGCACACCGACTCCCATCTACGATACGTACTGGGATATGTGAAGAAAGTATTTTGTTGTACAGTACATCTGTATATATGTAATGACAAATAAAGGTGTTTTAGTCTATTTTATTCAGATGGGCGATTAAAAATGTGTGTAGTAAACAAAACAATGTTTAGTGTGTTTGTAAGTAATCCAATAATTTAATGTATCTATAATGTACTTTAAAATCTGGGAAATGAGCAATATAAAGTGTGTTATTCAGGAATCTCTTTCCAGTAAACCTAATTCTGTATTGTATCGCTAAGTGAGAATTACTTATGCAAATAAGAATGTAAAACATTATTAGGCATAGAATAAACCCAACTGATAGTGGAAAATGTGTAATGTAATTATTCATTGCCTGTAGGGGTTAGGGCCAACGTCATGGACAGCTTACAGCTCAGATTTATGAGGACGTTGCCTTACAGCAAGAATGTCCTGGGTTCTATCGCCCTGTGGTCCGGGTCCTTGTGGACGTTGCATAGATGGTTTCATTTAAAAGTCCGAAGCAAAAACATGCTGGTGAGGTTAATGGGAGAAACATAATTGTGCAGGACTGAGATGAATGTGTCACGAATATGTAAACCAGCATGCTAAAACATGCCATTAATATCCTAATAATATAAAAACAAATGCATTATTGCAAATCACTGATGTTATACTATATTATATAAATACATATATTAATTATCTACATACGAATACATTTGTTTTCATAAATTCTATGATGTTATTACCGTAAATTAATTTTTCTCTATCTCTGAACTGGCTTAACAGGTGCTCCTTCCTGAAGGTATCACGGCTATATATTTAGCTGGTGAAACTTGAGAATGTGGGCCTCTGATTGGTTCGTAGGGGCACATGATAACAGGAGCACGACTTCAGCTGTGAGCTGTCACCCAGCGTTTCTCAGGAGGGAAGAGTTGGGGAGGCTCTGGCAACTTGGAAAACTTAAACTTTATAGTCACTGGTAAGCAATACAACTGAAGGAATGAAAAAAAAAATCTATTTTCCCTCTTCAGTCAGATTTCTTTGCATGGCATCTTCTTGCAATTTTTTGGTGGATACTTTTTGGATTGCACTGGATCAAAGTGAAGCTGAGGGCCGAGCCGAGCCTTGCTACAGTCCACTAAGAGGAACAGATCGTTCTGTTCCAACTGTTCCGGCTTCATAAAACTCTAAACATTGTAACTACAATGTTGCTGGAACCTCTCGATGGAATCAATGCCTCTGCAGATTGGATCACTATCCGTTTCGTCGCTTGCAGGATTTTGCATAATCTTTGTTTGATTTACGCTTTTATCTTTGAAATGATGTTAGGGTCGTTTTCTAATTGAATGTGAAGTTTGGTGAGTTTGATGCTAAATGAGTGGTTAGTATGCAAGTCCTATATTTAACCCGCAGCCTCAGAAGGCAGTGCACTTCTACTAGCTAAACAAAGCCAACCAATCAGGTTTAAGCATTAACTTACATGACACATAGCTGGAGCAGCTGTCCAGAAACTTCACCCAAGACTTGTGTCACTATTAGTGGTCCTGGGTGTCAAAACCTCCAGACTACTCAAGGCCTGCTAACTTTTTCTACCAAATAAAATACAGAGTAGTTTATAGTGAGGAGTGAATTGTCTGTGTGGGTGTGTATCGGGGTAATAAAACACACTGAGTGGATTAGCAGTTGCGACCCTAGTTGATGGAAAGTGGACATTTTGTGTTATAATAAAGTCAGGTCTGGATTTGGATCTAATCAGGTATGTATGAATGCATGAATACAACAAAGATATCGTAATGCCGATATCTGTCAAGAGGTTCAGGCCAGATTTGGGGTCTATTTTTGGTGTGTGTGCACTGTATGTCCTTCAGCGGACAGTAGTGAGAGAATTTAAGCTCCAGCCTTTGGCGTTTTATCAGTGCTTCATTAGTTTATTGTGTTTTCTGTTTCTCAACAGCGATGAGATGTTTCAGTTTGTATCTCGTATTATCTCACTGTAGAGAAGACAGGCGTGACTTTTTTTATTTGCTTGTGTAGAACCGCCAAAGGTGTTTCATGATGGAGACAGAAGAGTATGAGGAAGAGTATGAGGAAGAGTATGAGGAAGTGGAGGAGGTAAGAGACGACCTCTTGATATGTAGACTACAGTACTTCTGCACATCTTTTGGCAGGATCTGTGGAGAGTAATTGGTGATACCACCAAAGTCAGCAGTTTAAGTTTGAGATAGCCCTAGCTCTCATTTCAGATGACCTACTCCCAGAATGCCGGGGGTCTCCTTACTGCCCAGTAGTGCAGTAAATAACTTTGTATTTAAGACATCTTCTTTAAAATGGGTTGCAGTGGGTTACCAGGGTCAGTGGGGACTTAAAAATCTCAGTGTAAAATCCCACTATTATGACATTAATAGATGAGAATAATTAATTTTGATGTCAGTATTTATTTATTCTTATTAAAAGGAGCTTAAAACCAAATGCCCAAGTTGTGTGATGCCTTTAAAGCTATTATGTACTATAAACACACATTTGAGTTATCTGTTAGAATAAGATATTAAACTCTCTGTTTTGTATTACATACATCTGTACAATCACTGCTGATTGGATTCGATTGTATGTTCAAAACATACAACTTGATTTGTGTTTGTCCATTTCAATGTTCTTACTGACCATGACGATATTAATGGTGATGCAGTTTGGGAAATGTGCCCGAATGGAAGTAACCATTGTTAGATATGATATTCTCACACTTGCTGTGGAACCTTTATACTAACAGTGGGATTACGTTCTGTTCAATCAAGCAAGATTCTCTGAAGGCTTCTTTAGAGTTAAACGTTTAAAGAAAGAGTCCATTAACATTTCTAGAACGGTCACTATGTATCAGGGCTGATCGGTTGGTTTGCACAATGGAGATTAAATGACCAAAGTTTTACCTATTAGGAACAAATTTATCTGACTATGATTTTCTTTTCCACTTATTTGTTTGGAATGTTTTGCACTGACCAAATGGTTCAGGGACTTGAATGAATAAGGCTGGACGTTTGCATTGCTGACGATTGCGTCAGCTTAACATAATTATACATAATTACAATTACATTTGATAAATTAAATACATAATTCATACTAAAAATTGTGCCCTTAGTTTAGCTTAAATCATTTAATTCATATACATACTTAGCTAGAAACCTGCCAATAGAAAAGCCCTGACTTACAGTGTAGCCTCAATCATTGACTTTTGTCAAACTGTTATTTGGTTTATTCAATCAAAAGAAAATCCAGTACATCAGTTGTGATCTTATTCCTAAAGCTTTCAGGGTCTCTTGCAATTACTTGCATCCTAGTACCAATGTATTTATTTCGCAGGCTATGTTTTGGAAGTTCATTTCATTACATGTGTTATGTTATGAGTGAGTTATAACACATATCAAATGAAGGCTTCTGTCATCATATGTATGGGATGTAAGACTATAAAGACTTACAACTATATAAATTGCTCACAATGTCATGCAATTCACCTTATACTTATTATTTAGAACACTGGTTGGCGCACTATATAGCAGTTTTGTAGTACTTCTAATTGCATATCCGTGTTAATTGATTACAGCAGTAGAATTTTCTCTATTAGGAAATAAAGTAGGACTCAGCTTTAACGTGAGTTATTCCTGCAGTCGATTTAAATATAGAAGTGTACATCTGCTAGACTAGCAGGGTGGCAAACGAGAAGATAGGTACTGTAAATCACACCCATCGAGTCTCCCAGCTATAAACGTCACCTAGAGAGAATGTATTAGTGATGATTCTGATAGAAAAAGACACCCACACAGGTTAGACGTGAGACAGAATATTAGAAATGTTACACTTCCATAGGTATGAATGAAGAAGCATCTACACTATGTTTTTTTCCAGCTCTGGGTTTAGTGTCATCACGTATTAAAAAGCTAAGCTCTAAATACCAAAAAAATTAAAATACCTAATAGATTATCCTTGTCAAAATGTTTCATTTTAAAGATATGTGTACAGTTTTTAGCAAGAACGGAATATTCTGGACACTAAGTGATTGTTCTGCATGGAAAATGGGTAGCAAGAAGGTCCTAGATCAGTTCTGGGTTTCCTCCTACTTTCCAAAAACATGCAGTCAGGTTAATATTAATCTAAACTACCCTATAGGTCAGGGTTCACCAACCTTTTTGAAACTGAGAGCTACTGTTTGGGTACCAACTAATGCAAAATGAAACGATAAATTTATAACCTTTAATGACATGTTACTATGAATAATGAATGATATTCATCTATGTGAAGATGCTGATCATGTAAATGATTTCTCACAATCATTTTCAACAATCATTTAACAAGGTAGGAAACAAATAATTTTCAATATGCAAAATATGCAGCTATTTTTAAAACGGGCGACTCATGAGGTCCTTTCGGGCGACCTGGTGCCCGCAGGCACCACGTTGGTGACCACTGCTATAGGTGAATGTGGTATGTGTCTATCAGTGTGGTGTGTGTGTGCCCTGTAATGGACTGGCACCCCATCCCAGGTGGTACTCGGATAGGCTCCAGCTTTCCACCACCCACCCACACTTATGTAACCCCAAGCAGTTAAGAAATGGAAGGTATTTTGTTCTCATAGCAGGATGGAACAAAGGATTTTATGTTATCTGGAGGGTGGAAACTATGTTACATGGAAGTGCCGTTGTTAGTTATTCTCGAATCGTGACGTAGTTCATGAGAATGTGTTTTCCGAGTCACGGTTTATGTTTGCCACCGTGACAGTTACCATAACCACCCATAATAGTTGATGCTAGTTCATCCTGGTGCTTATACGTTTCATCTGTCAAATCATGGGATCTGTAACTGGACGCTCTTCTGTTTTTACAGAGTCATTCAACAACATAACAGTGGCACATCTAATGTAACTTATTATTTAAACATAACTGCATAGTGATTAACAATATCATTTACTATTTATAATGACGCTGTCATGCGATTTGGCTGGTTGGCTCGTTCCATTGACATAAGCACATATAAAGAGCCGTATTAGCAACGTGATCATGGCCACCGGATTTATCTGACCGACACTTTAAATGTTCAGAATACACATCACATGCAGTCATCTAACTAATGGCTGAGATAAATATACGAGCCCCCAGAGCTGGAAAAAAAAGCAGAACCATGGTATCTGTGGATAAAATGTAAGTCCAGAGTCTGTCCTGTATTCGTAGCGTCAGGGGACGAGTATGACCACTACCACTACCACTACCACAACACGCCAGTCGAAGGTCAGTAAGGTGAAATACTTGCCTACAGGCTTTTCTATAAATAAATAGTGAACTTATACTGTGCTTATACCGCTTGCTTTTAAATCTCTGCTCAGGTAACGACAAGGAATCATGCACAAAGTCAATAAGACTGTACAAACACTCTTTAAGAAGGGTTGGGAACGTTTATGAAATGTTAAAAAACACAAAAATCTATGACTTGTTCTCTGGAAGAAGAGATTTTTTATATTTTCAATGATCATCTTATTAGGAATTTGATGCTTGGAACACACTTCTGTGTCTTTTACTTAATAGAACAGAATGCATGGCTTGACGTATATTGACTTGCTATCCCAAGGGCCTTGCTGACGGAGCCAAGATTTAAACGTGAACAAAAAGGTGATAGCTTAAAGATCTAGCCACTAGACCACCATTTTCTCAGACGATACACAATCCACTATTTATTTTAGTAGGACTTTAGTAGTATTTTAGGATCAGAGTCCAGTGAAGTGCACACACGCAGTGTCTATAAAACCACACGACCAATAAAATGACCAAACGATACACATTTGTATCAATGGTGCTTTAACAAACACACCAAACCACCATATAGTTGTCAACTTTATCAACTTGGGGTTAAAACATTGCCTCCATTTCCTTTGTATAAGCACAAATAACACGGTGGTGCTTCTGTATTAAATTGTTGGTTGGCTTTGTCTTTGTAAAATGTAGCTTCAGCTTGCATTTCATTACCGATGCAGCGGTAGACTGTGTTCAGTCCTGACTGTTTACTAAAATAGTCCCAAACCCATGTAGCTTTTTATATATTATTTATTTTTTTCACAATCGTAATACAGTTTTGCACGAAATGTAGTCACAGGACCTCTTTCTGGTCTCTTAAATCCTTGAGTATCTTTTGATATTTGCAAATTGCATTGACAAATTCAATAAAGTCATGAGATAAAGATAAAGAGGAAAAATCTTTTCTGTCAACAGTTTTAGGATTTCAGAGAACAAATCACAAATTTTTTATTGCATGTTATGAAATGTCCCAACTTGTTTTTAAACAGGGTTTGTACACATTCAGATGTAGTGGATTATTAAACAAATATCAAATATATGTTTAACAATTCACGAGACAGTGAAAGGAGGACATGAATATATAAACGTCTTATGTTCAGGTTTCATTTCTGCACGTGCATTTCTTTTATTTACATGTGAATGAAGGCATGTGACACACTCACCTGCCTTTTGTATTTTTAAATACTTGTTATTTGCTATTTCATATTTTTTTTGTTTTAATATAAAAGCAAATAACGCAATTCTGCTTTAACTTGTAAAAATAACCCCAATCTTAAAAAAGTATTTGTTCTACAGCAGGTAAGTAAAACCTTAAACCAAGCACACATCACGATCCACTTTTATGTTGTAGTGAGCACATTCTGTCTGTCTCTAGAAAACAGATCAATTACTTGTTTTTTAAAATACCATGACTCCTTCCTTTCTTCAGTCTGGACTTCCTGTCCGCAAAATCAGAAAGAAGGCGAAAGTGGACACGTCCAAATTCATGACCCCTTATCTGGCCCACAGCCAAAAGATGCTCGACCAGTACAGCCATGTGAGGAAACATCTCAAAAATATCTCGTTTTATTTTAATATAAGTAGATCTAAGATAAATGAGCGCATTAAAAACTCACTTACCCCTACAGAACAAGTATAGAGAGAGTTATGAGAAGAACAAGGGGCAACCGTACCACATTTCTGCCGAAACACCAGAGATGATTCGCATCAAGAAGGCGCAGGAGCAGCTCAGTGAGGTAGGAACTGCGAGGATTTTGGTGGCTTACGTTCTTTACGCATGTCGTGACTATTGAGAATCCTAAACCTGCTTTACATTTCAGGTGAAGTACCGTATGGAAGGACTGAAGTCTAAAACCATGAGTCTGTATGGCGGCGAGGCTCGTGAGATTGCACACGTTAAAAATGTCTCTGAGCTCGTCAGCAAAGTAAGCGCAGCTTAAAACAAGAATATTGAATCATTGAATTATTGATATTTCTTTTGAATCTCAATTACCAGAAATAAATTGAACAATGTGGCTTTGCAGGTTCTATACAGACAGAAATGGGATGAGACCAAAGATAGATATTTGCTCCCACCAGACGCTCCTGAGCTGGTTTTGGCTGTGAAAAATGCTGCTAATTTCAGCAAGGTAGAATTCTGTGATCGATTTGACTTTAATATTTAATAACCTTTGATATTTCATTTTTCTAGCTAATGTTGCATTCTGCTTTTAAATTGTATGTATTAGAAAAGATACACAGAGGATTGGGATGAAGACAAGACCACGTACTTCCCATACAGTGACAGTCCAGAGCTGCGCAGAGTGGCCAAAGCCCAGGAAGTCCTCAGTGATGTAAACGATCACTGTTACTATGTTACTCCTAAGTTACTGTTACTAAGTAGTGTGTGACTTGTTAATTGCCATTAATATGTTGATGTTACATTCGTCATATAACTTACTGAATTGTTGAAGAGGACCTAGTTAAATGAATGTGATAGTAATTGTTTACATAATTAATGTTATGCCTCTTTTTTATAAGTTAGAACGGGTCTATGGGTTCTACAAAACATCGTCATGAAGTTCTTTGCACAAAATCACTCTCACATAAAAAAATATTACTCATCTTTTTTTTAAAATAAACATTACTTTCATAAAATTACTCAGACTGAGTTTGGAATTTGGAATTTATATAAATACCCGCATGGAAAGAAAAACATGTGAATTTGAAAAAAAGGGAATTTAAATAATTTGTCCTCTATAAAGATGATAACAATAATACACGCCTATTTAATCCGAATTAATTATATTTGCACGCTGTACAAATTGTGAATATAATATTTGTGTGTGTGGTTGAATTCCTTTTTCATAGATTAAATACAAGAAGGGTCATAATGAGCGTAAGGCGAAGTACACGCCCCTCGCCGACCCCCCCGAGATGGAACAGGCCAAGAAAAACTTTGAAAATCGCAGCAATGTGAGTGCATACACACATATAACATATTTAGCTGATAAAAATGGCTTTTAAAATGCTTTCCAGATTTTAAAAGTCTGAAAGCGTGCACAGTATGTGATGTTCAATGGTTATTTTTACCCTTATCATATCAGCAATAAGCCATATCATCTAGTTCCAGCGAGAAAGACACTAAACAGAGACATGGCAACTGCCAGTGTCCCTCAGAGACCGACGGGATATTATTAGAGGACATTATTCCTCAGTATAGCACACCAGACAAAAGCAGATCACGTTTCCACATGTCCAAAACAAAACACACCGTCTGTCTGTCTGTCTTCAAGTAAAGATGTGGTGTTTCTGTGCTGTCTCTAGCTCACGTACCATGCAGACTATAACAAGAATGTCAAGGGCAAGTGGTGTGAGACTCCCTACTTTGACATTGCAGTTGCAAAGATGGTCATGGATAACTTGAGTGACGTGAGTGAAACTGTATCGTTGTCACTACTCCTCAAATTTTAGATTTGAGGAGATAAGAGAAGTTGTGCATTTTTATAATTAATATGATTCTTTACACTGTTTGTTATGGATTCTTTAGAAAAAATATACATCTGCTTTTGAGGACGTAAAAGACCAAATATATTTCATGCAAACTGAGACCCCGACATATGAGGCAAACAAGAAAGCTGGTGAATCTGCAAGCTCGGTGAGTTTAAATATCTTATATTTACTTTATGATGAATGATAAAATGAAAAGAAAAAAATATATATATATATATATACATCTATACATAAAGTCTAAAAGGGACATAAGAAAACTCAGTAACTTTCACATCAGCAACCTGCTTCACTAAATGTAATAAACAGAGTTCTTGTATAAGTCAATAAGTAAATAAAAGAAGGAAAGACGGCCGGATAGAAGGGTAAGTAGAATAGAATTTTGGGTCAGAATACAGAGGTGGTCATTGTACAAAACATAATTTTGTACAATTTTTTTTCAAGAATTGAAAAAGGGGGAAAAAAGTTAAAAGGAAAATGAAAGAAAAAGAATTGTGTGGAAGGATGAAGATAGAAAAGAAGCATCGGTCCATCCATTATCTAGTTTAACCACTGCGTAATCTTATTTAAAGTCATAGTGGGACACACACTAACACACCAAACACCCGATCAGATCACTAGTCTGTTACAGGCCACAGAGACAAACACATGCAGGACACTTTTAATACCTCCACTTGCATGTATTAGGACTGTGGGAGGAAATCGGAATATCTAGAAGAAACCCAGACAGACACGGAGAACCTGGGCAATTGAACCTGGGATTTGTTGTCGTGAGGCTACAGTGCTAATCACTAAACCACCATGTCAGCTAGAAAACAAGCAACACATAAGAAAGTGAATGGAGGGTTAACGAAAGAAAATTAGACAGGGTGGGAGAATGGGATTATAAAGAATGTAAACCATGTACTAATAAATCATTGTTTAGACTCTTGCATCACGAATTAGTTCATTTTTATATATTTTCGTTCCTTATCTTAGGTGAAATACAAGAAGGAATATGAAAAGACAAAAGCTGCATCAGATTACAACACACTTCCAGCCACAGACAACCCCCTCCTCAGACAACTGAGATACGCCGGCACCATCCTGAGTGATGTACGCTTCCTCATTACGTCTTCCTTTCTTGTTATTGCATGATCGAATGACGCATATCCACTGCATAACATTTGATTTCTTCCTATTTATTTAGAACGTGTATAAAGATAACTACGAGAAATCAAAAGGATTCAGCATCAACTACTGCGATACACCGAAGTTCAAAATGGACAGTGTCCTCAAAAAGTTCAGTGATGTAAGTCACATAAGTTCAATCAATATTGCAAAAGTACAGGCTGAGAATAATGATGTAATAACACTAGAGGTTTTATTTTTGCAGTTACACTATAAAGACAACTATGAGAATAAGATAAAGGGACACTACGTGGGCAGCTATGAAGATGTCTTTATGCTTCATTGCCAGAGAGTGGAAGAGTTAAAAAAAGATGTAAGTCATCGGACTATCATCCTTTTCTTGTGTTTTACCTACATGGACATTTTATTAAAGATATCCAATTTTCTCTTTAGAAATTGTATAAATCTGATTACGACGATATGAAGTCAAAGTGCTACTTTCCTCAAACAATAACACCCGAATACGAAGCCATGAAGAAAGTCGAACAGTGTAAAGATGTGAGTTTGACACCCATTCCAATTATCTATCGAATATTTTTCCTTCTCATTTATTTATCAACTAATTCCACGTTTTTTTCCGTTTGATTTCTTCTTTGATTCTTTTAGAAAGTATATAAGAAACACCCAGACAAAGTCAAGTTTACACAAGTAACAGATTCACCAGTCCAAGTACAGGCTGCCATCAACGCCAAGCAGCTGAGTGATGTGCGTATCTCAAGTCTTCTAACAATGTCAGTAATGATGCATGAATTAAATATATTTTCAGATCCACGCAGTCAGGTAAACGACTCTTAATAACAAGACCCCTAAACTGGTCAATGTATTTATATTATTAAGTATAAACTCGAGTATAATCCCTGAAATCTTCCCAAAGCAGCTGTTGTGCAGTAGATGGATTCATGTCCATGGATAAGATTAGAACTTTGATCACTCGAGTGTTCGAAATAACATTCGTGACTAAACGGTGTCAAGTGGAAAGGCTTTCAGGGACTTTCCTCTCAGCAATCGTCACCTACTGAAACGTACTGATATATAAAAATACAGCTGAACAAAGACGTGTAGAATTAAATAGGATAGAATTTTGGGAGCTGGTCATTGTACAAAACAGAATTTGAATCGCCAATGGTGATATTTTATCGGGCGGCACGGTGGCTGAGTGGTTCAGCACTGTCGCCTCACAGCAAGAAGTTCCGGGTTCGATTCCCGGGTCTGACCGGGGACTTTCTGTGCGGAGTTTGCATGTTCTCCCCGCGTCAGCGTTGGTTTCCTCCGAGTACTCCGGTTTCCTCGCACAGTCCAAAAGCATGCGCTAGGTAGATCGGAAATGTGAAATTGTCCTGTAGTCTCACAAGTTCCCACCACTTACTGGTGGTTGTCGTCAGGAAGGGCATCC
>JAOUQU010000036.1:2641029-2652749 GCA_028566735.1 Ammoglanis amapaensis | reverse complement strand
GGAGTGTCACGTCTTCCTTTGTGATGCCGTTCAAATTAAAAGTCCCAGAAGTCCTTTGACGAAACGCAGCTTTTTTTCCTTCCTGCGACTAATTGACTAATGGAATTTGTCCGACTAGTAATTTTTTCGGTCGACCAACGAATAATCGATTAATTGCGGTCAGTCATACTTATTTCATATGTTTCATGTTTCATCAGTGTGCCAGCAAAACAAGCATTAAGTACCATCTATTGCACACATGCCATATATTTCCAACTACTGGTGTATGTTGTTCTCCACACTGGTCTACAGCATCAGTGCCCCGTCCCTCATTAACAGCTCCACATCCCTTTTGGAGGTCCTCTCCTCTCAAGACTCATACCAGACCTCCTTTTTTTATCTCCCTCTCCCTGGGATTTAGGAAGGTGTTTAAAGTATTCTGCTATTGTGCTTACTGTATAGTTTTCAGGAAAATAAATTGGTTTTCTGATACGTTGTGTACAGGGAGCAATTCTGAACGTAAGTAGAATTTTATTCACGAGCAGCTTTTGCCTGCCAGACTTTATACTTCAGTTGATCCTCGGAGGTAAAAGGGCATCTAAAGAAAATATTCATGCGTTATCGTCTCAGTTTTAGAACTCATACATAAATCATTATTTTTTTTTTTGAAATAAAATGAATCAGAGTAATCCTGTTTAAAATGTGTTTAGTTGTAACTAGTCCTTAGTGAGACTACCCCCCCCCCCCATTCTAATTCATTTCATTTACACATTGTGTAATATCTGGGCGACACGGTGGCTGAGTGGTTCAGCACTGTCACCTCACAGCAAGAAGTCCCGGGTTCGATCCCCGGGTCGGGCTAGGGACTTTCTGTGCCGAGTTTGCATGTTCTCCCCGTGTCAGCGTTGGTTTCCTCAGGGTACTCCGGTTTCCTCCCACAGTCTAGATTGATCAGTCTAGATTGATTGTCCAGTAGTCTCACAAATTCCTACCACTTACTGGTGGTTGTCGTCAGGAAGGGCATCCAGACGGAAAACTCTGCTCCAAACATTAACATCCTACCCCAGGAACTGGGAAAAACAGATGATAAACAAATAGATAAAATGATGATATTTTATTTTTTAGTCACGAGAATGTGCTCTGAATTATATTGTGTCGTCCGGATCACAAAAACATCGAAAATAAAAGCAGATGCTTTTACAGAAATGTGTTTGTATTATAAATTTTACTAATTCCACATTCCATATGTTTTTATGTAGTTAAATTACAAGGCACAGCATGAAAAGGACAAGTTTAAGTGTTCCCTGCCTCCTGATTATCCATTCTTCATTCAGTCCAGAGTAAATGCTTACAACCTCAGTGATGTGAGTATTTAAGTGGCTTAATTATTTCGAACATAGACGGCAGTTAAATTGCTTATTAATACGTAACAAACATTTTATGTTTTAGACATGTTACAAGTTTGACTGGGAAAAGACAAAGTCAAAAAAATTTGAAGTCAAAGGTGATGCCATCCCCATCCTTGCTGCCCGTGCCCACACCAACATTGCTAGTGATGTAAGTAAACTGAACTGATTTAATTAAATTCAGTACGCTTAATGTATTAATAATGCGGTGGTGCTGCTGGTGTTTTCTTTTATTAGGTAAAATACAAGAAGGAATATGAAAAGGCCAGAGGACACATGGTCGGTGCCCTGAGCATTAATGATGACCCAAAGATTATGCATTCGGTTCACGTTGCTAAGATTCAGAGTGAGGTAAATATTACACATTCTTTTAAAACAAAAAGTACGTTTTTGAACTTGTGTTTTCATCCTGGGGTACAGTATGTGATAATGTTTTTTTTAAATATATATATTTCTATATAGCGTGAATACAAAAAAGATTATGAAAAGATGAAGACCAAGTATCATACCCCACTGGACATGATGCAAGTGACATTAGCAAAGAAGTCTCAGGCCATCGCCAGCATGTCTGGCTACAAGAATATTATCAACCGCTACTTCCTGCCACCTGACAGTGTGGCACTGGAACAGGCAAAGAAAGCCAATATCATTCAAAGTGATGTAAGTATAGTTTACTATCAATAATGACTTCTTAAATTCTACATTCATTAAAACGTGTAATGCGGTCATTACTTTTGTTTTGCTGTTCACATTACAGAATGATTACAAGTCAGATTACAACAGCTACACTAAAGGGTCTCCCTGGGTGCCCTATGGATCACTGGATTTTGAGAAATCCAAGAAAGCTGGACAGATCCTAAGTGAGGTAAGGAAGTTTTAATCCACTGATGTTAAAAGGTGGAAATACTTTCCATAACTGTGGGGAAACTTGTTTGTTTGGAAACGTTCTGAAAATTTTGTCAATCAACCAAAAATTTATTTATTATTGAGTTTCATCACCACTTAATTCTATGTAGGGTCAAGGTATACACACACACACACACACACAGAGAGAGAGAGAGAGAGAGAGAGAGAGAGAGAGAGCTCTGTATTCTGCAACAGACTGGTGACCTGTTCAGGTGTTTAGTGTAGTGTCGCCTGTATGTCACCCACCGTGAACCTCGATGAATGGAATTGTAAACATGTTTACTGTATATCATAATGATGCTGTATATACATATATAACACTATTGATATAACAAAATCAAAAACATTTTTGGAACATTATTTCCAAAATAAAACGACCAAACAAAAGAAACGTTTTAGTAAAGCGATAAATCACAATAAACCTCAAAATATATATGTAAATATGTATATATGTAAATATATGTTGCTTATGGAACCCACAATACACTGTTAATGTTGGTGGAGCACGTTATACATTTATCAATCTGGAATCTTAGAAAAGCATTTAAATTATTATCTCAGATAAACTCAGCTAGTCGATATCGTTCCTGTATTTACTGAATCAGCATTTGTGTCATTTTCTCCTTTTCCAAGCTAGACTAACAATATCAAACTGTTTTGTTAATGTTTTGTCTAATATCGATGTCTTACAGTAATTATATGACTGTTATATCTGATGAAATTGTACTACGCCAAATTGCTTTTAATTTAGCTATCACTTTTTATTACATATTACATTTATATTTCTTATTTATTTTATGCGATCCGATTCGTTTTTGTCTCAAACTAGAAAAAGTACAGACAACACCCAGGCAAAATCAAATTCACATCCATTGATGATCACCCCATCACCCTGCAAGCTAAAGTCAACCAGATGCTCAGGAGTGATGTAAGTAATGTGTCTATAATGATTATTATTTTATTTTAATATCACCAGCAGATTCGGCTCTTATAATTATTCTTTTTTTTATTGCAGATCTATTACAAGAAAGGCATTGAGGCAGTCCATCAGAAATATTCGCTGCCTCCTGATGTCCCTGCGTTTATTCAGGCCAAGTGTAATGCCTATAATATCAGCAATGTGTGTAAACCTTCTGTTGTACTTTAAAATAAAATCAACATTTCATTCAGTATTTCATTTAAGTTTCTTAACGTCGTTTTACAACGAATTTCAGAAATATTACAAGCTTGCTTTGGAGGATATGTATACGAAGGGGTATGATCTGAAGACTGATGCCATCGCCATCCGTGCAGCCAAGGCAGCAAGGCATGCAGCCAGTGATGTATGTTTCTTATTCTAGCATTACGAACATGTACAAATACCACCGAGCATCCTGGATAGTAAATAACATTCATGTTTGTATGCATTAAGGTCCAATACAAGAAAGAATACGAGAAGGCCAGAGGGCATCACGTCGGTTTCCGTAATCTCCATGATGACCCACTGCTGGTCCACTACATGCAAGTGGCAAAAATGCAAAGTGAAAAGAACTACACGAAGGACTATCACAAAGCGAAACTGAAGTATCACACCCCAGTGGACATGATGAGTGTTGCACATGCCAAGCACGCCTCAAAAGTTCAGACGTTTGCAGGATACAGACAACTTATCCATCACTACACGCTCCTGCCTGATGCCGTAAACCTGGATCTGGCTCGTACCAGGAACAACCTTTCGAGTGATGTAAGTCACTCCTGGACTCACGAACGTAACAATCGATGCATCCGGTAACAGACCTTTAACGTACAAGCCAAGAATATCACAAGCTAACACACTATCTATCATTTTCTTTTCTATAGTACAACTACAAGTTAGACTATGAAGGCTCTGTGAAAGGTGTCGGCTGGATCCCCATTGGTTCACTGGATGTTGAGAAAGCTAAGGCTGCTGGGAAAGCGCTCAACGAGAAGAAATACAGACAGCGTCCAGATACCATTAAGTTCACCAGCATCCCAGACAGTCCTGTTATGGAGCAAGCTAAAATCAACGCCCAGCAGTTAAGCGACGTGTGTAACTTATTTACTCATCGGATTCTTTTTTTAAACGTTTTTTTTTTAACACTGACATTAATTCTATATAATAATAATCGTAGAGTTTATACGTTTCAGTTAAAAACTAAAGAAACCTACATAAACATGTGGAGAACATGCAAACGACACAGATTTAACAGTGGCTTAGCAGACATAGCTGTATAAACATTATTACTTTGTTTCTTTAACAGTGAATAATTCAAATAATACATTTACCACTTTTGTTTATTTTTTTCGAGTAAAAAGAGATCTTTTGTCTTGTTTAATTTTCAGAAATTGTACAAAGCCGGTGCAGAAAAGATCAAACACACTTACCATCTCCCAGCTGATGCACCCGAGTTTCTGCAAGCAAAGTACAACTCTGCCAATGTCAGCGAGGTAAGCTCACAGACCACGAGACAAAAATCATGTTTAATAAAGTAATAAAAAGCTTTTTATGACTGCAATTAACACATACATGTTTATTCATTTATTCTTGCAGTCATACTACAAATACGCACACAAGCAGGATATTTTGAAAGGACATCATATGAAGCAAGATGCAATCCCGATTGTTGCTGCTAAAGCGACAAGAGATATTGCTAGTGATGTTCGTAACTACTCTCTAATATATGTTACTATGTTCAAATAAGCTACCAAATGTAATGTCCTTGTTGACAAACTGTTCTTCTTACAGTACAAGTATAAGCTTGCATACCAGAAGGCCAGAGGGCATCACGTCGGCTTCCGTAGTCTTCAGGATGACCCACTGCTGGTCCACTACATGCAAGTGGCAAAAATGCAAAGTGAAAAGAACTACACGAAGGACTATCACAAAGCGAAACTGAAGTATCACACCCCAGTGGACATGATGAGTGTTGCACAAGCCAAGCACGCGTCTAAAGTTCAGACGTTTGCAGGATACAGACAACTTATCCATCACTACACGCTCCTGCCCGGTGCCATGAACCTGGATCTGGCTCGTAACATGCAGGAAATTCAGAGTGATGTAAGTCAAATACTGGCACACTTCACAAATATATAAACACAGACACAGATTGTGAATAGGAATTCCCTTCCTTTGTGCTTCCAGAATCTCTACAAGTCAGAGTACAACAACATAATGAAGGGAGCTGGATGGGTTCCGATCGGGTCCATAGATGTCGAGAAAGCTAAGACAGCCAAAGCTGCTCTGGATGAGAAGCGTTATAGAGTTCACCCGAGCTCTCTAAAGTTCAGCAGTCTGACGGACCAAATGAACATGACTTTAGCTTTGAGTAACACCAAGCATATGCATCCTGTAAGAACGGCTTCAAATACAGCTCTTATATCCACCAATCAGGCATAACATTATGACCACCTTCCTGATATTGTGTTAGTCATAAAAGTCTTGAAACCATCATGCACTGCGTATTCCCATGTACGGTACATCGGTGAGCCTGGACCAACCATGGTCCGCTCACCAGTTTATCACTGTTCCATCCTTGGACCACTTTTGATAGAATCTGACCACTGCCGACCAAAATCACCCAAGAAAATTTGCACTTTTTGTCATCGAGTCACCTTGTTAAACTCGCTTAAATCTTTAAATCATTTCCCTTGCTTTTAATAACAACTTTAAGGATAAATTCTCCTTTGCTGCCTAATATATTCCACTCGCTAACATGTGCCGAGATGAATGGATAGTCAGTCTTAATCACTTCACCTGCCTGAGGTCAAAATGATATTCCTGGTTTGGTGTAGCTGTAATTATATGAAACTAAAGCTGTGACTTGTTTTATTATAATATAATCTGTCATTATAGTATGCTTATAAAGCTTCCGGAGAGAAGTTCATGCACACCTACCACTTACCAGCAGACAGCCCACAGTTTCTGCAGGCCAAGTATAATGCCCAGACTATGAGTGAGGTAAATATATGATGAAATTACTTTTTTAAAACTCTATTGACCCATTGTGTTTGCAATTTGAACAATTCATCTATTTGCGATTTATATTGTAACAGGCACATTACAAGTCTCAGTGGCTTGCCGACATTGCCAAAGGATACGACATGAAAGTCGATGCTATCCCAATAGTTGCTGCCAAAAAAGGACGACATATTGCCAGCAATGTAAGTGATTTAAATGTTGTTACAGTAAACCTAACAGAGATTGTATATCTATTCTATGCTATGATTTTGTTCACAGTTCCAGTACAAAAAAGAATACGAGAAGGCTCGGGGCCACCATGTTGGTTTCCGTAGTCTTCAGGACGATCCACTGCTGGTCCACTACATGGAAGTGGCCAGGATGCAAAGTGAGAAGAACTACAAGAAGGATTATCACAAGGCTAAACTGAAGTACCACAGTCCGGTGGACATGTTAAGTGTTGTTCAGGCTAAAAATGCATCTAAAGTTCAGACAAATGCAGGTTACAAGCAGCTGATCCATCAATACACCCTGCTTCCCGATGCCATGAACCTAGAGCTGGCACGCAACATGAACGCAAGTTCCAGTGACGTAAGTCAAATTCATTTTGATTGTAAATTATTTTTGGTGTATTTATTGTTTTTGTAGGCTCAAAGATTCTATTGCATCAAACAAAAGAAATGTCCTAATTAATTTTTATTATATATAAATATATTGTCACCATATATATTGTCACCAAACTGTAATTATTTTAGTCAGCTATGATAATATATGATAATATTAGTCAGCATATGATAATATGATAATATATAAATATTATTACAATTATTACATATAGAACTATAAGTACTATAAGTACTATAAGTTATAAGTATTATATAACTTATAATAAAAAGTAAAATAAAGTCAATGTTGTTTATGAATGGCATCCGTATCATGTTATTGCTGTACTTAATATTTTGTTACAATTGCTCATGTTATATATTAAACCACCCTAAAGGTAATTAAATACATTAAAATTTAAGATGCATCTTATAAATATTAGTGTGACCAGATTGTACATAAAGTGTAAGATATATTGTGTTATGTGGCTCACTTAAAAACCCGTTTAACATTAATTTAAAGATACATTTTAAAATAATAAAAACTGGATAATCCGAAACTCAAAAGAAAATCAAATGTTGCTTAAAATATATGTTTATAAATCAGATAAAATGGAAAATTGTAACAGATCTAGTGTTGCACATCCAGAGTTTAGATTAAGTACATAATAATAATAATCATTGTAATAATAATAATAATTGTATATATACTGACTCCCTTACAATTTTATTGTAAATTATGTTTATATAAACTTTATTAATCCCCGAGGGGAAATTGCAGGTTTTCGCATATCCCAACTTGTCTGGAAGTTTGGGGTCAGGGCGCAGGGTACGGCGCCCCTGGAGCAGACAGGGTTAAGGGTCTTGCTCAAGGAGCCAACAGTGTAGCGGAGTGTAGCAGAGCCTGGATTTGAACCCCCAACCTTTGAGTTCCCAGTCCAACGCTCTACACTGGGCACTCCACTAGGCTACACTGTCCCTACACTGTACCAAGGGGTGTCCTTCTTTCTTTATCTGTGTGTGTTTTACTGGGAGCTGAAATTGTCTGTCAATGTATTTATCTGTTATGACAGATGAACATTTTCACACTTTTATATTTTGTTTGGGAAATGAGGAGCATGGAAGGAATTGTAGTTCTTATTGTCTATAAGAACTCACTGAGAAAAGTGTAGATTTAGCTCTTTCTGCTTTCCACCATTCAACCTCCTTTTCAAAAGGAAGTTTTTCATGTGATAGCATTACATACTTAACCAAAAAAGGTTGCTGATAGCATTAAAATTGTATGAAAACCTTATGGGAAACTTTTTTCGTAAATGCATCTGTAAAAATTGTACCAACATTGAAAAACAAAATTGCTACACAGCGCAGCCAAAAACTTATTTTAAAGGTATGTAAAAAAAAAAAAAGAAGTAGAAAAAATATTGGATAAATTGCATTTAACCAAACGTTATTTTTGACTTTTACATTCTGAGTATTAATGATTATTTGAAGTGCATATATGTTGAAACTTACAGCACCCAGGTCCACTATAAAGCAATCACCCTTGTTGAAACTGGACCAATTCAGAGTCACTTCTGTGGCCCTGACTACACGACGACCCTTGATATGGAATAGCCTCTTAGCACTGAGGTCATTGGTGACCACATGCTGAAATCCTGATGCAACACCACCTGCCTGGAGACAAATAGGAGTTTAAGCCTTTCAATTAAATCTATATGTTACATACGTAGCGTGTAATTTTCACATTGTCTTTTTTTCATTATTTTATTTCATTTAGTTTAAGAATGTAAAAAAAAGCCTGCTATGCGCACACCTCAGAAGAGTATTGGTAGTCAGTCAGGTAAAAAGTCAGTATAATTATATAAATTATATGTAAATATTATATATTAAACCACATCTCACTTAACACTTCTGTTATATATTCAGTGGATGCACATAGACCCAGGGCACATAAATCCCAAGGGTTAAAATATGTTCTGTTTATGTTTGAAATAGACATTTAGAAGCCCAAACATTAGGGCCAAGCACGTAATCATATCTGGCGTGGAGAGAGACGTGAGAAATGTGTACTTATGTAGTATTTGGTACCAGGACATTAAATTTATGTCAAGTTTCGACAGTAGAGCACTTTGATTTAGACATGAAAAGATTTGGTGAACTGTCATGTGTTTTTGTGACACATTCATCTTCTTACTAATATTAGAACTATCCACAGTTTGAGCCACAGTAAGACCGCGGCTTTTAATGTCCTCCGGCATCACTGAGTCATAACCACCCAACACTGGGTGCAAGACCTTTGGCCAAACTTCCTTGAACAGGGACAATGATGTTTGGCTTGACACAGACTGATGAAATATAGCAATAGAAATAGATAGCATCAGTAACTGAGGGTTGCATGGTTTAATTCTGAGTCATGAGTCTTTCAGCTGTATATGAAAACATTTTACCTCTCCTAAAAAGTTTGGTTTTTTTGGAGACACATGCGATGATATGTAACATATCCTAATAGAATGTTTCTGAATATATTTAAATGCTCATTGTTCAACTATAATAATAACTACTCTTATGTAAAACAGAAAGTGACTGTGGTTAAACAACCAGGAACTCGTTACTGGTGTGAAAAAGAGGAAATATATAACGTGACCATCACTATAATATTTATAGACCCCTCTTCTGTTCTACATATGAAGTCACTACAAATAAACACCTTCCTGGCAGTGTAGTAAGCTGTAGTATATATTTAAATAGTAAACCATTTTTAAATCACCATAGCTGAGATTACTTATTTGTGTCCAAAAAAAGTTTATTTTAGCTTATGTTCATATTAGTAATTAGGGTAATAGTTATGTATAATATCAGATTATAAATATAATTTTTGATGTCCTTACTGAACCTTAGTAAATGTAACAAAGCCCCTTTTTTCAATCCACATTTAGACCTGTGTAGGGCTTATGGAATATGTTTGTGAGGAAAAGAGCCCTGTTTGCTATTCTTGGACAAGCTTGTTTAATTCATCCCAAACACACAGGCGACTGTTACAAGATCAAGCTCAGAATGGAGCACAGAGTGCATCATTTCAAAGCTAATACTTTTAACAAACATTTAAATAAAAGTTAAAAATGCATACTTTGTATGTAATCCCTCCTTTGAAGTAACTGGTGAATGCGGTGGATTCACAGCCCTGAAGTTCACGGTACTGAACTGGTTTACCTCCCAGATAATCATCCATTTGCACTGTAAAGATAGCTGCAGCAGTGCTCTCATCCTGACTGCACTCCTTACCTACATCAACATACAGGAATCCACATTCACACAGAGACAGTATAAAAAGAAATACTGTTTAATAAATGTGTTTTAAAAACACAGCCCCTGTTAAAAGTGGCCACAGCTGATAATTTTTTCTACCTTGCCTTTACCGGACCATCTTACACCAACCGCTTGCATACTATATCACCACATCTACAAAGCACTACTTTCTTTTTCCTGCATTGTGTCTCAAATCTCAGATTCAAGATTCAAAGAATTATTGTCTTATGCACAATGAGAAAGCAGTTTTCCTTGTACAATGAAATTCTTACTTTGCTGCTCGTTGAGAATGCCAGATAGAAGTTAAGATAAATACAATAACGAAATAAGAACATAAGAATTTACAGTAATAAAAATAAAAGTGTTTTTCTACTCTCTGCTATTGAACAATATTTATATGGAATATATATTCTGAGATATGGAACTTATGACGATCCTTGGTGTCATCGTAACCAGATAAAGATAATGTGGTCGATGTTGCCAGATTGGGCATTTTTAGTTAGAAATATGCAGGGGAAACTATTTGGCATGTGACATGCTAAACTTTATCTGTGACTTATGAAATATGATTATAAAGAACATTCATATTCATGGATAACATTCGAGTAAAACCATACATGTTTTGATTCTGTCTACTAAAGCGAAGAGATTTTTAATAACACTGGTAAAAATGATGAAATACCTTGTGTAAGTTATCCTTGTATTCGTCTGTTGGCCCTTTTCCAAGTGCAATCATCATTACTTTGTTCTTTCCAAAAAAGAATCTGAAAAGTAAAGTATTTGTTGCATAATTCACTAAAGCCATCCGTATGAGAAGCTGAGGTTTGGTAAACGTTCTGTTCAACTGTAAACAGGATTTGACTTTTTAACATGTCAGATATCATTGGTAAATAAGATGTCTGTGTCGTTACTCACCGGCTGTGTTTCCATGCGGTTCGGACATCTTTAAGTTTGCTGTTTCTCATGTTTTCAATTGAGAAGACAAACACGTATCTGTAGGTGTCTGCACATTTCCGTAACTGGAGGGAGAAGGTAAAAGAAATAAAATAAGAATGAATAATGGTTGAATGAAAATCAAAGGATCCACCAATGATAGATGATATAAAATCGACTGACCTCTTCTATCAAGTTCTGCTTGGCTTCCAACCCTTTTTTGACGGTTTTAGTGAGCGAAACTGCGGACAGCAAAATATTTACATTCATTTAACAGATTAGCTTTAAAGTGACTTATAATACAAGGGGGCAGGTGGGTAGAAAATTGTGATTGGAAGCTTTCAGATTAGCTTCCGAGAGTCGTTAAGCATTAATTACTTAATTAATGTTAATTACGTCATTGTATGTGTGTATTTGGCGGCACGGTGGCTGAGTGGTTACAGCACGGTCGCCTCACAGCAAGAAGTCCCGGTTCGATCCCGGGGTCAGGCTGGGGACTTTCTGTGCGGAAGTTTGCATGTTCTCCCAGTGTCAGCGTGGGTTTCCTCCGGGAACTCCGGTTTCCTCCCACAGTCCAAAAACATGCACTAGGTTGATCGGAAATGTGAAAATTGTCCCGTAGTCACAGAA
>JAOUQU010000036.1:2556852-2576841 GCA_028566735.1 Ammoglanis amapaensis | reverse complement strand
TGAACACGCGAATACAAAAGTTCCGCCTCCAAATGCGATTAATTGCGTTAAAATTTTTAACGCGTTAAAATCTTTGTCATTAATTAATCGAAATTAACGCGTTAAAGTCCCGGCCCTTATATATATATATATATTTCCAATACACTAGTTTTTACCAACTGAAGCAGGTTGTAGTTTTATTCATTCCTAAGCAAAAAAAATGCACTGACAGCACACAGCATGGCATATTTCAGAATAAAAAAACACATCTAGTCAATTTTCACCCATGCCCACTCACACTGGATTCTGTGACATGATGTAATAGACGGATTATTCCACCACCCCTCTAACAGCTTCCAACTATTCCACTAGTCCACAAGTTTCATATTTACTCCTGGACATCAATTAAATTGTACCTCCAGTCTGGTCCAGCAAATACCTTATTTCCAGAAAAGTTAGGACCCAGTAAAAAATATCTTGTTATTTCTCTCGAACTGACATTTAAACGTTCAAATAATTCTTCACAGATATACTTTCAGATAAAAAAAATGTTTGTCCGACTTCGTAAATATGAACATTCTTTGAATTTAGTGCTTGGAAAACCACATAAAAGGCTTTAAAAGCATCTATCTGCTAACATACACATTCCTCATGATTAGATGTATGATATGCATATGATTTTCTAATAAGATAAAATAAAATGAAAACATGTTTAAATGTAAAATGATAAAAGAATTCATGTTTATCAATTGATTTAATTTGATCCTATATTGTGCAATTGCCAAACATGTATAACAGCTGCCGTGTCCATCCTTCTGAAATCAACATTATGGATAAACCCAACCACAAGTCTGCACTGCATTCTGGTACTTTTGAGATTGTCGAGCCAGTGTTTACTTACCATAATTCTAAATAAAAGTAGTAAATTATTCCTAAGATTAATCTCCAGCAGAAATACATACGGCACATGACATACTAAAGGCATTATTGAAAGTGATGTAGTGCTCTCACCTCCACCCCAGTGTAGGCATCGTGCCAGATCATTACCAGTACCCAGGGGTAAAATGGCAACAGGAGGGTGTCGGGCAAAGTTAGCCTTATCTGTGGAAGAAAAACAAGTGAACAGTAAATAATCAAAACCATTCAACTTAACAGTAAGGACATCACAAGTTTAGACAATTCAAGTAGATTCTCAATGCTTAATTTCGATTCCATTTTGTCTCCAATTATTTTATAGGAATTACTTTGGTCATTGAATGATTTTAATTATTTTTTTCACCCTCAAAAATGGGGACAGAGGTAAATACAGTACATTTTAAATCTAATATAAGAATAGATAGTAAATCGTATGGTTGTAATAATACAAATTACTCTTGCAAAACGAGTAACGATGGAGTTCACAACATTAAAGTGAAGACAAATTCCTGCTTTCAAGTTTCTTGAATGTAGAAAGTGAACAAGTAATCAGAAGGTCATCAGTTCAAGCCCCAGGTTTGCCAGGTTGTTGCTGTTGGGCTCTTGAGCAATACGTTTAACCATCAATTGCTCAAACTGGATAATGTAACTGTAATGTAAGTCACTTTGGATAAAATCATCTGCTAAATTACTAAAAAGTAAATGTAAAATGTTTCTGTACTTGCAACAGACTAGCGACCTGTTCAGGTGTTTAGTGTATTCACCCAGTGTGCATCCGAACATTGGGTGCTAGGAGGTAACACTAGATAATGGATTGATTGATATGGATAGATAGTTTGTACGTCTTCACTGTTAAACGGATGAAAGCCATTGAATGAGGAGGTACGACCAAACTCTTGACTGGTACTGTAGTCAAAATCAAGTTAAACATCTAAACCAGGGGTCATCATCCTTTTTAAAGCTGAGGGCTACTTTTGGGGTACCAACTAATGTGAAGGGCGACCAGTTTTATACAGGTTTTTTTATACAGCCACCACGTTGGTGACCCCTGCTCTAAACTAAATGATTATATTGAATCTAAGATCGTACAATCAAAGCCACACCAATGAAATCAATCTCGACTCAGCACTCTTTCACAACTTGCCTTTCTTCTCAACTTCTTCTAACAAACTCTCACTGGCTCCCGCAGGAATTAAAATGTAATACGACTGGTCTCAGATCAGGTGTCTCGTGCATTCAGTAACCACATCTTTATGCTCTGATTCTAAATCAGCACTTAACAGCACTTTCTATCCCCCACCCGTAAAGCTTTTTTCACAATGCTCATCCATTAGCATCAACTTTGCTGTCAGTAGATAGAAAAGCAGCCCATTATCTCGCCAATGTTTTTTTTTCTGTATTAACTTCTATGTAAAACTTTACAAATGTACAGACTTCTAAAGCTTAAATCTTTTCTGGACAATTCCAAGGAGTTTCCAAGATCCATTAAATGTCTATGTGTCCTTGAATACTGAATACAAACTACTGAGTTGTGGCGTAGGTGTTACTAAAGTATTTTTTATTATATTATATATTATTTCATGTTTGGTTTAGAACTTAAGTGGCCTGCATAGAGGCCTGCAAGCTAAACCTCAATGAACATCTTTCATGTCTGACCTCACAAACACTCCTCACACTGACACTCCAAAATTGGAGTGATTATGTGATCATGACTGTTCGGGAAGAGTCTATGTTAATACACAAACTTATTCAAATAACATTCAGTTCTGCTTGAGAGTGTTTGTTTAATGTTAAAGCATTTAATCTTTATATAGTCCAGACTTACCGATGCAATCTAAGATCCAGCCCACTGTTCCATCTCCTCCACAGGCCAAAACTCGAAAATCGGGGACATCGTGGAAGAAGTTTAATCTATACAGCAGTAAAAGAATATCACTAACAAAACAAGATATTCATATTTTATTTATATCACCATGAGTATATTTATGGACATCATGGTGACATGGGTAACAGGGCAGTCCGAGTCCTTTATTTGTGGAGTTTCTGTGTCCATATTTTTGAGGCGATGTACAAAAAACAATTTAAGGGAATTGCTTAAGGGACCAACAGCGACAACCTAGCAGTTGTTTTTTGATTCCTAGTCCTTTATAGATAGATAGATAGATAGGTAGGTAGGTAGGTAGGTAGGTAGGTAGGTAGGTAGATAGATAGATCTTTATTGATCCCTTTGGGTGGGTCCTTCAGTGAAATTGAGGTCCCAGTAGCATCATAATTATACTCAAAGAAAACGTTAAATAAGTAAGAATTAAAGTAACACAGTATGTAAGTAAGTAATGAAGTAAAATAAGATAAGATACATAAAGTGTTTTGGAGTTATGGAGTTACAGCATATATAAAAAACACAATGTGCATAAAAATGATTAATAGGTGAAAGTATTGTGCTTATGTTATAGTCCAGTTAACTGTTATTCTTCCCATTTTCCACCATGTTACCCCTCCTCCCCCAGTGAGGAGTTGTACAATATGATGGCATGAGGGACAAAAGAGTTTTTCAGTCTGTTGGTTCTGCACTTTGGACTTTGGACTATTGTCATATGAACTACACAGCCAACTACGGAAATGTCAGTCTGTTCATTTCTTTATATCTTCTTGCCGTCTTTTATTTCCTCAGAATGACCAGAGTTCTGGTCGTGACTACATGAGTAAATGGTTGGAAGGGTGGGGAGGATGGGTGTAAAAAAAACAGGTAACAACACCCTTTTTGCTGAGTGAAATGGTCTGTTGAGCAGCTCACTCAGAGGTACAAGATGTACTCGAATGAGACGTTAAGTGTGTGTCTGAGTGTGTGCACTACTCTGATCTGCGGTAATTGCTGATCTGTCTTACAGATACAAAACTGTCAACTACGATTCTTTAAGTAGTGGAAATGTGATCGACTGAGAATATCTCATCTATAATTTCTATCTCTCAGTATGTATGTGTGTGTGTGTGGACTGCAGGATTGCTTCACAATGTGTATGTATACTCTACAATGACAATAGAAATGAAATTAATGTTAATAATCCGCAAGTGTCTGCCCTCCCTGGTATGATTCTCATCGCTCATTAAGCTCATTAAGCTGGCATTAAATCCTGTTGTCAAAAATACTATTGGAACTTGGCAGCATTTCATAAATCATTTAGCTTCAGGCCAAAAAAAGCGATCTGGCCCTTATTAACACTTATTACTCAAGATTACAAACAGTCGCTGCTTTTACAGTACAGAAGGAAAGCGATAAAAAAATGACCAGGAGCAAACACAGCTTAAACTTTATTAATATAGCAAATATAGAAACATAATCTAGTGTTTGTAAGAGGTCAGCAGGTAGCAGAATGAGAATTTCATGCATCAAAGGATCTGAAATTCTCACAATATTTATCCAATTTGATCGATTTTTTGATTGATGTTAAATTTAATAAGCATGATTATTATATATTAATTGAAATGTAATAATAGAATTGTATTGGGTCTCGTTAGGCCTCTGCATGATTCGACTGTTCACCTCGAACAGTGTATTTTTATACATTTTATTTATACTATAAATGTAGTAATTCAGTGAGCCTACATACATCTTATAATAAACAAATTAATAATAAATACAACAAATAATCAAAACATGCTAAAAAAAAATCACGTGTTATTTCTCTGTTGACTTACCCAGCCATGGGTCCTCCACGATCCAGACTATACACCTGTCTGGGGTTAAGCAGATACTGGAATTTCCTTAACACCCTAAAAACAAATGATATGCAGTTATAGAAATTAAAAAAAACATTATCCCATCTCATCACAATCATAATCAATCATTCTTGCTGAAGAACAATTTAAATTTGTAAACACACACACACACACACACACACACACACACACACACACACACAGGCAAAAAAAAAATCACGAGTTTCAGTTGTGCCAGTTAACCAGACTGTATGTCTTTGGACTGTGGGAGTGAGGATACTGAAGTTCCCACACACTTAGACAACATGCAGACTCACAGAAAGGACCGGAGCCCTGGAATCAAACCCAGGAGATTCTTAATCTAGGGTAAAAGGTTTACTTACACATATCAGTTACACTCACACATTATTATGCAGACTACAGTGACTGTACAGTTTGTACGGTGCGAACAAAAACTCCAGTATTACGATCAAATTTAATTTGGTTAGTTTGCTGCGCTGTTTTGCAATTCTGCATCAGTGAAACAAAGCATAGGAAGGAGTACAAGGTGAGCGAGCGAGCGAGCGAGAGAGAGAGAGAGAGAGAGAGAGAGAGAGAGAGAGAGAGAGAGAGAGAGAGAGAGAGAGAGAGAGAGAGAGAGAGTCTGAAAGTCTGAAACGCATCGAAGAAAAGCTTTTAGTCTGGAGGATTGCTCATTATGTAGGGATGGGTGATAACTCGAGCACTCATGAGTACCGAAAACACTATTCATTCACTCTGAAAGAATATAAGGGCAGAGTCAAGAATATAAAACGATCAAGTAAGCGTTCAAAATATGGAGCTGAAAAGAGATAAAATATAGAGATGGAGTGGAAAGCCCTTAATAATACTGAATGATTCAGAGATGACCAATTTATCATTTTATTTGCATTGAAGGAACAGTCCCAAAGCATGTTCTTTATCCCATCTGGGGCAGTTAGTGCGTCTTTGTGTGTGCCTGACTCTAATAATAGGAAATAATCAGGCCATTATTGGTTTTTAAAAGTGTGTTGCCATAGTGACAATCCTACTGGATCCCAAATTGGTCCTTCGGCAAATTGAGGAAGTGTGGTGGGTGGTGAGAGCTGTAACAACACCTACATTCATCCTTCTTCAACAGCAGTGCTGCCTCCTGTTTGCTTTGATGATATTTAGGGCAGTGCTGACAAGCAAGAATAGCAGCAGGACACTGCAGACCGCGAGCACGCTGCTCCTACAGAGTAGAACTGCTGCCCACTGACAGTCAGCTTCTAAAAAAAAATCTGCTCGTATCACGCAAGAGAATTGTGAGAACACCGAGTAGCATACGTGATCTCCACTACTTCACAACTGCGTTATGAGTGAAACGATGAGATCGAGCCAAACCAAGATGCTGAAGATGAGGTATAATTGGAAAAGATTTGTACCTTTCTCCCTGTCGTCCACCACTCCTTGGGTTAACCAGCACCAGCAGAGGATGTGTTCCAGGGAATGGAGTAATCTAAAAAAATACACAAAACATTACACAGTATTTATTCAATTCAATAATTCATGCATTCATTCATTCAATTTCTGTGACCATTTGACTAAAAGAACGGTGTTAGCCAAGGTAGAAAAAGATTGAAAATTAAATTGTTCAAATGTTTCATCGTGCATTTTCATCATTTAGTAGATTCACAATCTATTTGTCACAAGCGAATTACATTAGTTACAGTAGCATTGGTGAGGTTTAATCCGACGTCCTGCGGAATACTAGCCCGGCATTCAAGCCACTAAGCTATAGCTGGCCCACTTTATCTAGAGCGGTATAGGTTAAAGATGATAACACAAAAAAACAGTAAGAAATAATAATAAAGTATATTAACGGTGTAACAGATGCCATTGCTTAATGAAAAACAAAGTCTAACTTGAAACTGAAATAAATTAAATGACTTGTTGATTTTTTTATGCCATGAAAAAGGAAAAATCCATTTCTCTGGGTGTGGATAAATAAACAGACCACACCAACAATGCATATTTCATCATGTTTGATTTTATAAGGAAGATAAAAGCAAATTAACAGCAACAGCATCACAAGCAGACCTACAGTATGTCATCTATATCTGAGCACCCCTGGCCAAGCTGTAATTTCCCCACCCATATAGTTGTACCCATGTTCTCTCATCCTTCACAGATGACGTTTGATTCCCGAGAGATTAGAATGACCGAGATGTTGTCTGTAGTGCCGGGAGCCTGCAGCAAGGAACAGGAGTTATGAGAACAGAAGCACTTTTAGTAGGAATGCTGCCTTGGGTGCTGGTGTAAGCCACTTTTATTATCTAAACCCATTATTACATGTATTTATCTCACAGATTGACTGGAGGGGAGGTGAAAAAACGACATATCTGGTGTTATAAAAGCAACTAATATGTATAGAATATGAATACAACTGTTGTGTCCTGAATAAATTGCCTAATGTCTAGCCACCAGGATAGATAAACCAGTCCATTATAGTACCAGTCCTAGGCCCAAACAAATAGAAACGACAAGGGTGACGGCTAATGGAAGAAAAGGGTTTTATTCAATAAAATGTAGCAAAGATGATGGCTTTATTAATGTGTGTAATAACAAAATATAAACGTGTACTATGGCTTCTGACCTGCAGTGCTTGACCATCTCCCGTGAACTTGAAGCACTGCGTGGAATCATCAGGACTGGTGCTAGGGGACGATTCACCTTCACCTCGCTTTACTACAGAGTGGCGGTCCTACACAGGACATGACAGATCACACGATAATAAGATGGAATATGAAGTCCCACAAACGTATATCATGTAAACAACAAGGTACTAACTGACCAGCACAACAGGGCAAATATAAGAGGGCAAAAGAGTGTGGTCCTTCAATGCCCCACCATCACACTCTGACTTCACATGTGATGCACACTTGTTATGTAGCTGCCAATAAAAACAAAGAAAACCATTTAATTAGCAATATGCTATGCTAATCTAAAGAGAATGGGATTAATCTCAGTGTTAATTAATACTTAGATTTGACGCTAGTGCCTCCTCACATGTAAAACGGCAATGTTATTGTTATTTTGGATTTAAACACGTTTAAAGAATCGATATTTACATTTGATGGCACAATTAATTCAGCGCTAACACATTTACGTTCTGCGAACGTTTCATTTTCATGCTGGGAACGTTATTTTAAACAGAATCGTTTGAATGTTCACTTAACGTTTATTCTAGTTTATGGGCCTATTTATGCTTTATTGGAATTCTGTTCTAACAATTAAAAAAACCTCAAATCTTTAGTTACAGGGACGTTTATAAAACGTTACACTCAGCTAAACAAATCAGACTAACAACGGTATAATTTTATCAAGGTTTACAGAACGTTTTACTGACGCTGTTATGAGAACGTTTGCTCATAACATTAGCAGAACTTTAATATAACGGTAGTGACAGTTGTGATAACTAGGATCGTTTCCTGTTAGCTTGGTTATTAGCTGAAAACACGTCGGTAGCAGAGAATGTTAAATTAGAAGAAATGCTGCCATCTAGAGGAAAATAAACACATTACAACGCTATAGGTCTTAATCAAATTATACTATAAACATATACAAACTATAACATATGATGACATAAATGTTCAGGGGACAAATACGAAAGATATGCAAATCTATCAACACTCAAAACTAGCTGATAGTGATTTAAACTTACAGTGATTTGACACCAAACACAATGAAGGCCAGTAAGTCCCTGGTAGCACTTGATACTTCGATGACATCGATCACATTTGGTTGCAGAATTTCCCTCCATCCAGACATGCTGCATAGCCTAACAAGTCAACAGCAAAGATGTCAGAGTTTTACATGCGTGTCAAACATGAATTATTCTGATTACAGATTGAATCTGTATAACTATTTACTGTAAAAGCAAAGATGACTGAATAGGGGGACACACTAATGTGAAGTTACTCACATTGGTGTGTCTGCGAGACTTGGCATAGGTGCTGATACAGGCAGCAATGTCTTTGGACACACAGCGCTCATGGACTGTGTACTTGCATACTGTCAGAGATGAAAAAGAGAAAAGAATGTTCATCGGAGATCAGAAAATAAGATCATTTAACCATCATTTTACCAACGCTTAATCCTTTTTAGGGTCACGGTGGTACACACACAGGTGAGACACACACTGTGAAAACACTAAACAACAACCAGAACAGGTCGCCAGGCTGTTGCTGGGTACAGAGACAAACACATACATGCACATTCTTATTTATGTCTAATTGATGTGGCATTACAGTGTGCCAAAACTTTTAAAATAGAAATCGTAAATAAATTCCTTATTGATACATTTACTAAAACAAATGACTTGTTATTAACTGCTTATCATATTTCACATGTAATTATTGTCTTGTTTAAAAAAGCTCCTTATAATATAAGAAAACGGGTAAATAAAATAATTAAACAGGCTTATTTATTAAACTGTATTACTTTTATTTGAGTATATAAGCTTGTTTAACATGATCACTAAACGTGCTTACGTGCGCAGCAAAGGCCTTGTTTCCGGACTCCTAACAGCATTGTGTGGCAGAAGTTGCAGTACGCTGGTTTGTTGAAGTGTTTTAGTCTCCATACGTGCTGCCCGTCTTCTTGTACATTCTAAGAATAAATTACTTTAAAAGATTATCGCTTAAATACGGACACCCCCCCCCCACACACACACACACACAATAACACCCTGACTCACCGTCTCCATGCCCAGCAATACCAAAAGTGGAATAGTGGTTATTCCTCCTCTGATCCACTCTTCTAGTGTTACTGTTCCATCCCGATCAAAGTCGATCTCTTCCATCATCTCCTTCAGGATCTTCAACCAAAAAATAACATTAACACAATTTTCATTTCCAACGCCTGCATAGAATTTTAAATAAAGTACATAATGATTTCTTCAGAAAATAAGTCTTAATAACAACATTATAACAATATTAATATTAATTGATAACAACTTTACACATTATAATACATCAATAGATACACATACATCAAGTCAGCCGATTAGCTGCTAAGGAAGGAACATACGGTCTGAGGAATGTTTTGAATTAGCACTGCCTACAAATGATTTCTAGCTTTAAATAACAAGTTCAAATAATTAAATATAACTCAATCTGTGCACTTATTTACAACCAGCGTCTGTAATTTAAGTAAATACAAAGAAATGATTTAATAGTTTATGTAAAAAATTAGGGTTCGATTAAATTCTATGCAAACGTAATACAAATTAAAAGATTGTTTAAGGGTTTTAATTTGAAGATATTATTCTGCAGTCTAAGACAATAAAAATGCATAAATATGTGCACATATTTACAAATAATGACATAAATCGTTTTATAATTGCATGACAACACGATGGCTTAATAGTTAATACTGTCGCAGAAAGAAATCCCAGGTTCGATTCCCATGTAATCCAGGGCTTTCTGTGTGGCGGCTGAGCCAGCCTGGGTTTCCACCAGTAACTCCGGTTTCCTCCCACAATACAAAGACATACCCAGAATACCCAGAGTCTGTTCGCTGCCTTTTATTTTTCTCCCCAAGAAGGATGAGCCCTGTTGAGTCTGCTTCCTCTCAAGGTTTCTTCCTGTAATTTTTTTCAGGGAGTTTTCCTTGCCACAGTCGCCACAGGCTTGCTCAACAGGGGTTTCTGTTTGTCCTGTATTTTGTAAAGTTGCTTTGAGACAATCTTTATTGGAAAAAGCGCTGTATAAATAATGTTGACTTGACTTGACTTGAAACCCACGCAGACATAGATGAAAAATATCTTTAACCCTAGAACATTAACGTTTGGTGATTTTTACACACATCATTTTTGTCATGTGATTTTCATTGTGTTGCTGGTGTTAGTGTTACTTGGTGGGACTTTTGGGAGCTTCAGGATGATCATTGATGTCATTAATGGTTCGGTTTGATTTCCTCCTCACATCTATGTTTTCTTCAAGAGTCACGGGTTCGAGTGATTTTCACCCGACGTTAGTGATAGAGAGGAACATATTTTATGAGTGGAATTTACCTGGTTAGTGTCTGTGTGTTTAAATCAGGCGCTTTATACCAGGTACAATATCCCCAACGTTAGTCATGGTGTTACTACTTTTAACTTTTGTGTTCTAAGATTTAATATGATACTTGTTTGTTATTAACAAACATAAAGTTTACATACATTTCCAAGTTGGAGCTTACCGGTCGCAGCTCTGTTGAATCCCATTCCAGATATTCTGCAACATGGACCATCTGATTGATGATTCGGTCAAGTTCCTAAATAGTTGATCATAACCAAAGTTATATGATGTATACTAACCCTAGTAAAACTCTATTCTGATTCTACACAGACGAAACTCTGTCAACCGATTCTCAACCGACTGCGTTATTAAAGAACTGATGACACTATCTGCTCAGAAATGTAACCTCTGCTTCCTGTAATCCTGAAGAAATGTATGAGACTTACTGAGCTGTCCAACAGGCCGTTTCCGTCTGTGTCATAAAGCCGGAACATAACTGAAATGTAATACAGAATAAAACGAGAGGTAAATGAATCATCTTTCTGAAACCGTAACACGATTAATCGCACAATCTGTTTGTGTTTATAAAAAGCGAGGTGCTTTCTCTGCTCGAACTGATAGGACTGATGTTTGTGTTTGAATGATGGTCAGGAGAGATAAGGTCTGTGATTCAGCTCAGAGGACAGAAACTGAATGAGGATTTGTGACTCTGCTTAGCTTCATTCATGTCAAGTATAAATATAAATGTAGATTTAGCTTGTGGTATTCAATGTGAGTACAGCATGAGTGCAGTATGAGATGTTGTGATAGGAAATAATGGATTAAAATATACTATAAAATATCATTTTTGTTTATCCGACAACACAAATTGTATTATAGTTGCTCTCCACTGATGCTGATCTCCACCCTTGCCCATCATTTTTACCTCTCAGACAAAACTGAATAAAGAACCGCCACTCTGATATAAGTACAATAGCAAGGAATAACTTTTAAAATAGCATTTTAACAAACTTTGATGCACAACCACCATTTCAAACTTCCATCCACACACCCATTAATCCGTCAATCCATGCACCCATCCATCCCTCCCTCCATCCATCCATCCATCCATCCACCCACCCATCCATCCCTCCCTTCCTCCATCCATCCATCCATCCACCCATCCATTATCTAGTTGCTCCAGATTGCCTTGCCCAGGGAATCAAACTCTGTACTTTTTGCCGTGAATAACCTATATGTGTTAGGGATTAGGGGTTGTTTAGGAACGCTTATGATGCCAGAACACACCACGGAGACACACCAGGGCAGGTAGGGTAACAAAAGAGCTTTATATAATGAACAAACACAAGGAAGCGAAAACAAAACGAAACCGAAAACGCAAGAATCCAGTCCCGGACATGAATGAAAAAAAAACACGGGAACACACACGGAACAATAAACGCAAAAACAAACAGGGAACAAAAAAACGATACTGTCAACGTAACACAGCAACAAAAAGAATTGTTCACGATCTGTCCACGATCAAGGCTCTGGATTCTTAGACAGGGGGCGTGACTGGTAGACGGTACCATACCGGAGTGAGGAAATGTAGTTCCTCACAATATGTCTCTATTGCACACCTTTCCGAGGTGTAGATGTTTATTAATAAATAAGATAAATGGTAATTCATGCTGTCTGCAATGAAATTCAGGGAAAGTCAAAGAAAAAGCAAGAAACTGTATATTATTTGCATTTTCCATGCAGTCTATGCACCTTTTCTTGGCACGAGTGTGCCATGTGTCGTTTGAGCGATGCGTCCTTATACTTTTGTTCATAGTATTTGAGTTAACATATGCACGATTAAATTTGCATTGAGTTCATTAGTACTATATCTTAATGGTTGTTAAGACTGGATGGATGTACTCACACTCTAACTTGTCCTCTGGGGTCCCTCGCTCCAGCAGAGACAGGTAACATACAATGTCCTTCAGGAAGACGACTTGCACGGTAGGTACGCTGGAACTCTGAGGAGATGGACTTCTCTTTTGAGATGCTCTCTTGTCTGATTGACTTCTCTCTAATGATAACACAGATCATGTACTGATGAAAGAATTAATGAATGTTCTGTTACAGACTAAAAAAACTGAACCACCATTTCCTGTAGTTTAAAAGAACACTAGACAACGTTTTAATTAACAGTTAAGTAATTAAATTTATACCGGTTTACGAGTCATAATACGTTAAATAAAGGTTCTCTCTTTGAAGGTTTGGCCCATCTTGTGGTCAAAAGGGTAAAAAACTCAACATTTTTTATACTTATCGCCACTCCTAGAACAAACTGAACAAACAACATTATATACAGATTTGATTTTCTACCATAATCTTACCTTGGGAGTTTCGAGGGAAGCTGGCGCTGTTGGCGGGTACCAGAACATTACTGCTGCTCCCCACTGGAGATTTGGACTGGGCACACGGTGAGCGATGAGGCGTGTGATTCCCGGTGCCTGAGCGCTGTGATGAGGAGCGGGAGGAACCGGGTGAGGTGGTGGCACCTGAGCCTGGCACCATGGCAGACGAGTGCTCGGACGAATGCCTCACAATAGCGCTCAAAATACTCTTCCCATTCATCCCTGCGAGAGACAAAAGAGAGACCGAAATGGCAGTGACGTTACTGAAGGCAGGAGACAATAGGAATTATGTACATGGCGAGTTGATTCAGGACTGGTGCTGTGAGACTCATACAGGTAGTAGAGAAAGCAGTCAAAACAGCAATGGTTACAGGATTTAGAGCCGGACCGTAGTTACTAAATAATGCACTGTGCGGTGTGAACTAAAAGCACAATAACAACGCTAACAAAGCTAACATTAAAGCTTTGGAGCAGGGCTTCTTAACCTATTACGGGAAAAGTGGGGCATGTTCATCATATTCCATTTCTGCATTGTAGAATAAGATAGCAACAACACTCCCTGCGAATTTTGGTACTTTGTATAATGGAGTTTAGATTACAGCACTAATGTTGTGACCCCATTAATCCTAAATAGATTAATCCTTAAATATGATCACAAATAACAACCTTATATAGAGCTCACTACGGCATTCAACGATCCCTTTCGCCCCAGTCCCATTTCTAAGTTGAGAACCCCTTCTAAATATATAGTTTCTTTAGTTTTAGTCGTATGGTTAAGTGTTCTAATATAGAAACTACAACAAGGGCAGCTGTGGCCTGGTGTTTAGAGAACTGGGCTCTTGATCGAAAGGTTGCAGGTTTGATTTCGAAAGTCGACAGGTCATGACTGAAGTGCCCTTGAACAAGGCACAAGACTCACATGTGCTCTCACTGCTGCCCCCAAGTGTGCATTTACTAGTGTGTGTAAACGTAAAATTGGGTTAAATGCAGAGAAATAATTCCAAATGATGTGACAAGTACAGCAGTGGAAAAGTATTTTAAATAAGAATAAGAAAAGAATTAAACACCACTGTTCAACACATGCATAGAAATTGTAGAAAGTAGAAAGAAATGAAATTCACTTTTTTCCCCAGAGCTGTGTACAGTATAATGCATCACGTAGTTCTTTAGCACATCGACCAGACACTGAAGGGCAACATGGCAATAGACGGGATATGGTATCTCTGGAGTACAGAGCAGCACCTGGACATGGTTTTCAGGTCACACTGTACACTTTGATACCTGTTATGGGGGCGCAGGCCACTTCTGTCTGTATTGAGATACCTGCATCAATCGACTTGGGCTCTGCAGACACACGAAGTTACAGAGGACAGAATGAAATGTGCTTGATATGAGTCAAAGGAAAAGTGAGGAAATAGTAAGTAGATTGTAAGAAATGTTTACTTCGGATTGGTTGGATGGTTGGATGTGTTATTTCCAGTGGGACTAACAGATCAAAAATAAAATCAGTTTGTATAGATAATGAATTGATTACCTCCTAATTTTTATGGTTATAGCAGCGTTATGAAATAAGATTGTTTTATTGATCACCATGAGAAAACATCTCCAGCACAGTGTAAGAACAGCAGTACAGTAAACAAAGAACAATCACATCGAAATACACTGAAACGAAAAGAATCCGAATATAAAATAAAACTTAAATATCGGAAGAAAAAGTCAAAAGAATAAAAAATGTAAGATGTATAAATCAGTGCATTTTACTGCTTTTCCCAAGCCTGGATCAATTGGGAGGTTCATGACAGGAAAGGCACAAGACATACCCACCGGGTAGTCCAAAGACATACAGTCAGGTTAATTGTAGATAATGAAAATTGTCCTGTTTGTGTGTGAATTAAAAGCTAGATAAGTGGATGGATGCCCGGGCATCTGTATGGCATCCAGGACGATGAGAAGACATAGATCAAACTCTTGGCATTACATCAGAAACTCAGAACTGTGCATTATACAGTATTTATGGAGGGGGAATAGGCGTGGTGTCATGTTTTCTGCTTCCAGCACAGTTATTGATGTAGACAGCAGGCAAAAGATATAGCTGTTGGGCGTCTCGGGTCTCTACTAAAGCCAAATCATGATGGGGAAAAGTCTGTGATGAATTAATGCTACTTTACTTAAGGTCTTCTCTAAAACTAAAGTCATTCAGTCTGGACAGGGCATCCATTCTTCTGGCTTCCTGTAGTTTGGGAGTGTTAATCAATTTTATGAGGAGTACAGAGGACTGCCACAGAGCAGAGAATATTGTTTTATTAGCAAGGAAGATGAAATCTTCACAGCACAGCAGGATTAAAGATCCGAATCACAGAGCAAATTTTTCAGTATAAAATATAACAAATTTTTTAAAATAAGAATAAAATAAGTTAAATGCGTGCATACATACCACTCAACAGCTGATGAGTTAAATCTGAGCGGATTAATAAACTTACTCAGGTTTTAATAGGTGCAACACTAAATTATTGCGTGAATGCTGTATAAGTATATACGGAAGGTTGGCGATTCTATTCCGAGAGTCGACAGGTCACGACTGAAGTGATGTTGAACAAGGTACCTAACCCCTAACTGTTCCCCGGGTGTTACAGAAGGCACCGGGTACATGTACTGACTACTACTCACTGCTGTGTGTGTACATGTGGGCATCATCAATCAGCCAGTTAAAGCAAAAGTTCTTTGTATTGTTTAGTCACTGATACAGTTTTTACAGACGCATGCCTAATCATCTTTTTATCTCGTGTATTTTATCAATATGAGCATTTGCATGCTAACGAATGGTTGTTATAGCAGCATAAAGAAGTGCTGGTGCTAAAGTGGGTTTAAATTTGATAGATTATTTCATTCCAAGCAATTTATGATGGAATAATTGTGGAAGTCTGGCTGTAGTGAGTTTTGAACCTGTAACCTTCTTTTCACTGGTCATGTTATGTTATAGGCGTCATTACGGTCAAAGAAATATAAGTAGATGTAATGTAGAAAATAAGTTCTAAAATATTCAACCAAATTATGATGACGGAAGTTTAGTGAAGAACAATGGATACCAAAAGTCATCCTGTGATAAAATAAATATTACCAAGCAGTGCTGGTCCTGTACGGGGGGCATCAGGGAACCCGCTTCCTCCAGTCTTACTCTTAAATGATGTAAAGAGGTGTTGGCATAGTTCCTCTGGGATGTCATTCTCTAAGTAGGTGGTCATGAAGAGCTGAAAGCCCTCGTAGTCAATAGGCTGTAAGAGACAGAGAAAAATGAGAGTGCAGACAAAGCATAACAGCCCGGGAGAAATAAAACAGTCATCCTTTGGACTTTCGTAAAGACCGTCCTTTCACATAATCGCTCAACCGATGCCTGGGAGTAAATTATACTACAGGGCATATAAAAATTTAAGAGGTTGTAAATTTGCCAGATTTATTTAGTAAGTGCTGATGCTAAGAGAGAGACCATATATACCATGTACATCTGATTTAATTCTTCTGTTTGCTGACATATGTTACAATATTTAAGACCTTTATAAACATGTCACAATGAAAATTACAGCAAATTAACGAATGTACATGTACAGAGAAGAACAATCCAGACAAAACAAGGCATTCGTAACACGGCAGACAGACAAAAAATACTGGCTGTGACTTTAGCAGATGGTACGACCTAAGTATTACCCAGTGATCAGACAGAAATGAGTGTGGCGCTGTATTATTATGTACAATGTTTGTACATGTTGACACACTGAACCACAGATCATGCACACCCACAGAGTGTTTGCTTACTTGGTTTAGAACATCTTGCTTCTGTTTGGCATTTACAGGATAGAGGAAGAAAGCGAATGAAGTTAATACCACATCCTGGTGTCTGGTCCGTTTTTGTTTCCGACCTGTATTAGTATGTTTTCTCCAACTCGTTTTGCTTAATACGCCCATTTTAAGTTTCTACTCAATTACAATGAGGAGTTGTGGACGTAAATTGCCATTATAGTTTTGATCCTTGGCCTCCAATTGTGAACATCCTAATTATTTAATCTACAGCACCAGTCTTGCAAATTATGCACTAACAAAAAAGTGTTATGTTTTGCACTGGTCTTTGCCATTAGTGTTCTCTCAATCAGCTGCATGAGGAATTCCTAGAGGTCTTGAGCACTTGTTGACATCTCATTTGGGTTTGAATTAGGTGATTAGGGTGGCCAGGTCTAATTGGGAATCGAACCCAGGACTTCCTGCTGTGAAGCAACAGTGCTACCGGCCAAACCATCGTAACACCTTAACAACTAACTTAAGGTTAATATGAATTGATATTGATTTTAACAGAAGAAGGTACTGGCGCTGTATTTTTAAGACATTTAAAAGTGCAATTTTTGGCTGAGTTTTTACTTTCTCCAGAAATTTAGGGAAATTAATTTGTTTAGATAAATAAAAGATAAAAACAAATAAAGTATTAAAGTAGAAAGAGTGAATGAAACTTTGTCAGCATTTGTTTTTACTCAAATATTGTGTATCTTGAGTATCGTGAATCATATCACATTGTGGGTAAAGCGTATCACTACATCCCTAATAATTTGAAACAAAAACAATTATATGCAGTAAAAAAACACGCAGTTATTTAAAAGCTTAACAAAATGTGTTACATTTGTGCAACATGTGCACAAAACTATCTTCCGTGTGTCACTGTTTAGTGGTAACGTGTTAAAACTCTCGTCTCCTGCAAACTGAGTGGGGCGCTACCTCACAGATGATTTAACACAGACACTGGCTACAAATCCCCCAGACTGCATCTGGGTTATTCTGTATTGATCCAGCTAAAGTTCTGGGTCACGACAAGTGGCGCCAATCCCAAGTGCCAGACACGGGGGTGGGGTTGAGGTGTAGGGTAACATTCAAGTCAAGGTGAAGGAGGAAAAAAAAGAAATGTAACAGTTATACTATAGAACAGTTACATCTGTTAGAACATTTGACTGTGTTAGCTAGTGTTGGGTCACTGTGTTGGGTCACAGTGCAATACGCTGGAAATACTGAACATCTGTAATGGCACAAGGTCAAAGTTACACAGTTCTGTCAGGTCAGAGTCGTTGCTCCACTATGTTAATTGTGTTTTTAATCATAGATGATGTGAATTCTTTTTTACCTGCTCTGGGTTATACTTGGAGAGCACACCATTTCCATGGAATTCCTCCAAAACATCTTTTAGCTTCTTAGAAGAATCTGTGTGTTACAGAAAAGATTATTAATCATTTAAAATACATAAATATGCAGTGGATTTATTAGGTATACACATAACTAGAGCTCGATTTGGAGCAGCCGTGGCCTGTTGGAAATAGTGGCCTGGTTTGATTCAGAGCGTCGACAGATCACGACTGATGCGTCCTTGAGCAGGGCACCGAACCCATAACTGATCCCCGGGGGCCGTGGCTAGGGGATGTCCATCGCCCATGGCCATGGCAGTAGTGTTCTCACTACTGCCTTCTAATGTGTGCTCACTAGTGTGTGTAAATGTCTGTTTCATTGCATGGATTGGGTTAAATGTGGAACAATGACACACGTTTGGACTGTTTGTGTGGAAATCCGCTTTAAATAAGATCATTTTAGATGTAAGAAATTTTACATGATATAATTGAGATTTTAAATTAATTTTAAAATCTAGTAGCTTGGCCACAATATTAAAAAAAATTGTTTCTTTATCCAGTTCTTTAAAGCAGATTATACATCAGTTAAAATAAATCCTTAAATAATTCGGTTTTATTGTATTTTAAAAGTAAAACATTTTTTATATTTAAAACAAAATGACTAATCCTAAAGGTTCAGTCATTAACTTGTGGGTGTTAGGTCTTTCCCCTCCAAACTAAAAATTCTGATTTAGTTCGAATAACAGTCTGCTTACTAAATTAAGACCTTGATGAGTAAAAACTAAGAGTAACCCACTCCTCTCTTCTACGAGGTAAAAACTGATCATTCTCCATAACGGACCTCCACAACCTCAACAAAGCAAATGTGTGGTTAGTGGAACAGGAAATGATGTTAGAAGATTTGGATTCACTAAATCTGAGATTCAAAAGCTGTTATTGTGGTTTTATATTACAATTCTATTCCAATAAGCCCTTTTTGGGGCTAAAATTGCAATATTAGTCAAGAGGAGACATGGAACAAAAATGTGAGCACTGATCGGTGGTGTGAATGTTCATATTTTTAGTGAACGCTAAAGGAATCAGTTTTCAAAAGATGAACGTTGACTCGAATCATCACAGGTGAATCATTTACTGGAATCATGAATCATGGCAATGTCTTCATCTCTATAATAAAGAATCGTTCATTTAGCTCACTCAGAATCAGTACATAACTGACTAACCTTCTACCAAAACTCTTCAAGCCTGGTACAACTAGCATGTAAGTTACCATTGTATTACAATAACTGCTACAATGGTACAAAAGCTGTACAAAAAATGTACCAATTACAATTTGCGGCTGAATTTAAGTTTTCTCTTCTAATTAAAGCAATAAATGTTAATATTTGTTGCTTCCTCCATCACTTTGAAGAATGACATTCCATGTTCTATAATGATGGCCAAAGTGAATTTGCAAGTGAGTTTTTGTTAATGAGTTGAATAAACACAGTTAAATGTGTTTATTTATGGTCGGGAATTAATAAAAGATTCCAAGATGACCAGCACAAATGAAAACATTACAAAAATGTAGATTTGCTCTTAATGGAACAAACAAAAGAATGTTAATTGTGGTGCTGTATTTGCCACTTTTTGGTGCGGTATAAAACTTTTTTAACCTCTAGAGACTCTGCGTCCTCATATGAGGACATTACATTTCTAGTTCTCTGCACCATTCTACCTAAATTTTTTTGGCCTCATATGGACACACTGCCCGTACCACCTAGTGGTCATATGACAACATAACACGCAATTGATTGA
>JAOUQU010000036.1:2492800-2511006 GCA_028566735.1 Ammoglanis amapaensis | reverse complement strand
ACGCGCACACACACACAAACACGCGCACACACACACAAACACGCGCACACACACACAAACACGCGCACACACACACAAACACGCGCACACACACACACACACACACACAGGCTCCCTCCCAAAAACTCTCTCGCTCCCTACACACCTGCACTAGGCTCCTCCTTCCCCACACGAAGCGGAATAATTAGAATCCATAGTATCCATAACATTAAACACACACATAACCCATAACATTAAACACACACAACATTAAACAAACACATAACTCATAACATTAAGCGATCGCTACAATATATTACATACATTGTAATTTTCTAATTTACACTAATGCAAGTGTGATTTTAAAAAGAATAGCGACAAATAAATTAATGCAGCCCGCTGGTAAGTGTCACTATAATGAGCTGTTTTTAGAACAGATCTGGTGCCCGCGGGCACCACGTTGGTGACCCCTGAATTAGACCATAAAAAACATGCAGACTTACTTCTGGTGATCGTAGATAAGTCTGCCATTGTTTCCCACCACAATGATGGCTGGATTATTTTTCTACAATAAACAATGCATACAAACAGTGAGTTGAAGTGGTTATGACAAATGTTCTCAAATTTGTGTTCAGAAAATGTTCAGACCTTTCCATCGTTGTCAAAAGAGTCAAAGAAAATTCCCACACCATTCCACTGATCGGCAGCTCCAAAGACTGGACCCTCCAGACCCTGACCCTCTGTAAACCAAATAGCCTGTGGAGAACACGAACATGGGTTTCAATGGTCAATGGAGTTAAATGTTTGATGTCTTAGTCCGATTGACTATTGGTTGATATTTGATATAGCCTATATAGCCTAGTGGGTAGAGCGTTGGGCTGGGAACCCAACGGTTGGGGGTTCAAATCCAGGCTCTGCTACACTGTTGGGTCCTTGAGCAAGACCCTTAACCCTGTCTGCTCCAGAGGCGCCGTACATTGGCTGACCCTGCGCTCTGACCCCAACTTCCAAAGTTGGCATATGCGAAGAGAGACATTTCGTTGTACTGTACATCAGTACATAATAAATAAAAATCAATTTATTTAATTTTAATCTAACAGTACATTGATCAACTACTATTACTACTATTATTACTACTAGTCTTACTATTGTGCTGGCTGCCCTAGACACCACAAACCTTTCAGAAGCAGTATTAATTTTCACAATTTGAGTTACAGTACCTCGCTTGTTAGATCTGACCACACGAGCCAGCCCTTTCACCCCATGGCCACCCAGGACCCTGTGTCAAGAAAAGTTAACCACCACATAATAGCTGCCATTTCTGAGATGCGCTGACCCATTCATCTAACCATCACAAATTCCTTCAGCTTCTAATAAAATCACTTCCTGACTAATATCTCCAAGTCACTAATAGGTGGAGTGATGATGAGATGATCTGGTTCTGCTGTAGAGCACTATAAAAGCCAGAGAATAGACAGCTACCGAGTTTAACTTTGTACAAAAAAAGTGAAACTTCCAGCTCATTCGTGTTTAATCTCCTTGATATTTAAACCAAGTAATGTACCTGAAAGATATTAATCTTCGGAGGATTAGCATACATGCTGTACGTGCACGTCTAACATTTTCCATAGTGTTTGGCGCGAGCCGAGATAAATCAGCAAGCAGCTGGTGAGCGTTACCTTGTGTCCCAACAATCTCCATGTGCAGATGAGCCAGGCCGCTAGCAGTGGACAGAGACAGCTTGATCATGCCCTCTACAGTCACCGTGTACCTGTTCAGGTAGTCGAACAGAGAGCCGTGCTCATGGTAATCCGATACCAACCACAGCTGAGTCCAGGTTCCATTATCTGACAAAGAAGTAGACAATGAAGAAGATTACATTTAAATTGCATAAGAAATCTCATGAAACATATATGAGTGGGTCATTTTTATCGAATTGATAAAATTCATGCCTGAAGCTTCGTCAATTTATAAGTACCATTTTCTTAGATTCTTTCATTTAGACAGTGCTTTAAAAAAATAAATCAATCAGCTTGACAGACATAGGAGTATAAATTAGAGATGTAATGGTACACTCTAAACCAAGGGTCACCAACCTTTTTGAAATTGAGAGCTACTTTTTGAGTACCAACTAATGTGAAGTGCTACCAGTTTGATACACACTTGTGAAATCACAAATTTATAACCTTTAATTACATGTTACAATTAATAATTTATTATTAATTTAAAATTGTAATTTTCTAATTTACACCAATGCAAGTGTGATTTAAAAACAATAGCGACAAAAATAATTAATGCAGCTCACTGGTACGTGTCACTATAATGAGCTATTTTTAGAACAGACCCACGGGCGACTTATGAGGTCCCCATGGGCACCACGTTGGAGACCTCTGCTCTAAACACTTGAGAATCGTATTGCATCGTAGGTAAATAAAATTGCTGAGAAATTTGATTATTTCTCTTCTAAAATAAAAGACTATAGGTGTATCTCAGACTGCACACTTACAGAAGTGCACTGTAATGTAGTGTGTAGTGCACATAAAGCACTTCTTCTTCTTAGTGTACCAGTTAATGAGAAAGTGTTGTTTTTGTGAAGTGATTAACATTTGATCGTGGTTCTCCAACCTGCCAAAACATCCGCCAGCTTTTGTGTACATGATTTTTATGTTTTTATTTGCTCTTTTGTCTTTATTCGCCGCCCATTTAAAGAGAGCTGGATATTTCCAGTGCACCCAGTTTTATTGTGTTTGTCAGATGCACTAAAACATAGTGTAGCTTGAAGGGTACAGTTTGGGACACACCTTGTGTTTGTGCTTTTTATTTATCCGAATATTGAATGCTTTTTTATATGGAAAATGTATTTATTTATTCTGAGTGGATATTGTTGATGTGAACATTCTCCTCGTGTCTCCGCATGGGTTTACTGCAGGTGCTGAGGCTGTATGATTTTAGCTTGAGGGTGCTCCTGTTTCCTCTAATGGTCCCAAAAAAATACAGGTAAGGCAAATCGAAGATGCAAAATGATCAATGACCATGTTCGAAGTGACTTGTGTAATGAATGACCATTTTCTGTCATGAATGTTACCTACAAGCATAAAACATGATGTTCAAAAAGCTAAATAAATAAATACATTAAAGCACATTTCTTTCTAAACGTTAATTCTGATGGTGCACAAAGCAACATCAGCAATCCTCCACAAAGTCAGCTCCGATTTAGCCCCGGCAGAAGAGTCATTAAATGCCTTCTGGTCCAGCCTCAAGCTAAAAGCATAGCGCTTCAGCCAGGGGCACGGCCGTACATCACAGACCTTTGTTGTCAGCAGCGATGAAGCCCAGGATGTTCTCATGGCGCAGCATGACTGTCTGGTAAATCTCCGCCTCACGAAACCAGGAGCGTTCCTCCCGAGAGGAGAAAATTTTTACCGCCACCTCTTCTCCTCTCCATTTCCCTCTCCACACCTCCCCGAAACGGCCTTTTCCGATGCTTTCCTGCAGGATTATGGTTCTAGCGATGGTTCTTTGCACCAGCAATGGCAGACCTGAGAAAAAGACAAAGAGAGATAAAGAGTTAACTCGCTTCCAGTATCTGGACTTTGTTAATCATGATAGTTGGCAGCATTTAGCAGAGACGCTGATCCAAAGCAGGGAAGTCGATACATTTGTTGCTTGAGATCTTCAATTTTAGACGACAGGTCATCATGAACTCATTGTTGTCGGCCAGACATATGTAATGTGGACGAAAGCTGCTGAGGTCACTCCTCAAGCAACTTTCATCAAGAACAGTGCAGCAATATTTAGACTTTAGTATTTCATTAGAAAAATGCTGATTCACGCAAGTTATGTTGATCAAAAAGACTGCCCACTGCTTCCCGATTCTCTCCAAAACAACGAGTAACTCCACCTCCTAGCCGCATTGTTTCCAACAGAAATATAAGCATGAAGAAACCATTTAAATCTGAAGTGAGCATCTGGTTAAATTCTCTACAAATGTTATGAATGATGAAATGCCAGGGCTCTTGGGATCAGACAATTACACTGAATTACAATAAAGCAAACAAACCTATTTATGCCAATCTCATCAGTCTAACTAGGAACTGAAAGGATTTGTTCGGACTGCTCTGAAGCTCTCGGGCCACATTAAGAATAAATGAGCCATGATTTAAGAGGAATGCTACATGGGTTTGCATTAAAAAAATAATAGTCGCAAATACAAATCGCTATCAGGTGCTCTACAGAGGCTAATTCAGACTTATTTTATCACGTTTCCAGTGACTGAACACTGTGACAAATGTTCAAATGTGCTCATAGAACATCAATCCGATCTAGAATGTAGTCAGTGAACTAGAGAAAACACAAACACTATAAAAGACAAGTGCAAAAATAAACGTCTATCACAAGTTCTCTATTTTAACAGATTATCAGAGCTAAATCTGGTATAAAGTAGTGTAAAAAATTACAAGAAGTATAAACCTTTAAAACATCTGCACAGTTTGGTCAAGAAATATTTATCAGCTCCTTTTTATGCACGTTAGTACCAGTAATTTATTGTCCACTTGATTGTGTGAGTTACCGGGTGTGTGTGTACGTGTGTGTCCACCACTAAACCCTTGAAGCTCATACAAATTACAGCAATCGGCCTGATATTTAAGAAACCTAAATACTGCCATGTCACATTAGAATGTACATTTTCAACCTTTAGCAGACGCCTTTGTCCAAAGCAACATACAAATTACAACTGAACTGTATTTTGAGCGTTACGGGCCTTGCTCATATACCAAACAGTGGCAGTTTGGTGGTAAATTCATTTGAACCAGTGACCTACTGATCTCTGTTCCAATACCTTAACCACTAAGTCATCACTAAGCCCCCCACCCCACCCCCCACCATTTATCACAGTCGCTTGGAGCAGAATAGCACTGTCACTTCAAAGCAAGAAGGTTCTTGGTTTGACCTGCATGCAGGCCTTTGAAAGACCAAATTCCCTCCAACAGTCCAAAACATGCAGACAGCTTAACTGTAGAGACTGCAGGACAAATACACACACTTATTCCCTTATTTGTATAGCGCCTTTCATACACAGTGGCAATTCACAAAATGCTTCACACACGATCATTATTAAATTAAGAGTGTTTTTTGTGTATATTGTGACCACTGAAAAGCAGGGATAAGCTCCAACACCCACCAGAACCCTGACTGGATGAGTGATATGCTCTATATTTAAGCAAATTAGGAAAAAGATGGTGTGTCATATAAAGCACAAAGCACATTGTGCGTTACTGACAGTCAATTTCTATTCTAAATCTATTTCTATTATTTAAAAAGAAAAAAAAGATCTGGGGTTATAGCCTGATTATTTTTGAAAAAGAAAGAGCAACAAGTTTGGTTTGCCCTCTATGGCCAGATTAAATTAGTCCAATTACAGTATTTGAGTACAAAATTGGAGCAGGTATTGCCTTCATATCCTAAGCAAAACATCTTGCATTACATGAACACTTTTCAAATATAAATGTCTTTATCCAAATCAACTTACAATGTCATGGTCAATTTTATTTATAAAGCATTTAAAAAACAAAACAAAATTGCTGTAACACCATTTTGAGCAATTAAGGGTAAATAGTCTTGCCCAAAAAGCCAAACATTGTTATGGTGGTGGAGGGGCATAAACCAGCAACCTTCTGATCTCAAAAGCAATCATGACCAAATATTAAGAGATTAACTGGCTGGTAGGATTCGCACTGGGATTCTTAACAATCCAAGCTGTTGCAAACACTGGTCACATGGCTGTGGTGTGGGAAAAACTAGAGAAGTAACTAGACCAAGGGTCACCGACCTTTTTGAAACAGAGAGCTACTTTTGGGGTTCCACCTAATGTGAAGGGCTACCAGTTCGATACACACTTGTGAAATCACAAATGTATAACCTTTAATTACATGTTACTTATAATAACTATATAATGTAACGTCCGTGGGTCGCGCTGAAAGGATGAGACGCATGTAAACAAAAGTCCTGTTTTATTAACACCTTCGGATAACTCGCGGTTACATTTCCGCCATCATTTTTCTCGTAACATCACCCGGAACATCGGAGCACACACACACACACACACCGGTTCACTCCCAAAATATTACCACGTTGGTGACCCCTGGTCTACAATGTAGAAATTAAAAAGTCCAAATATTTATTGGTGCCGTAAATGGGTCATAAGCCCAAAAAAGTTGAACCCTATTGTAACTTATGGTGGAACTGTATAAATCCAGATCCTAACACATTAAGCTTCATCTGTGGGATCTATTGCACTTTCGGAAGCTCAAGTGTTGCTGCCCAGATGATGAGCCCCTTTTATCATAGTGGCACGAAGATAATTGCTCAACCAGGAAAGTGGCACACATTGGAGTAAAGATGTGATTATACCCAGCCTTTAAAGCATACAGGAGGCAGTACTGCTCTCTCTCTCTCTCTCTCTTTCTCTCGCCTTCTCTTGACGCACATGAGCCCACCCCTAAAAGCTACCTCCTCCTCCTTCTCCTCCCGGGAATGTGTAAGCGTGTGACCGAGCTCGCATGCGCTTGCATGTGTTTGTGTGGCTGTGAAAAGCTTGGGCACTTGCTGACAGGGGCTCGGTGCTCCCGCGCTCAATGCCAGCGCCGCTCCCATTTGCTCGCTCGCCCGCACACACTCCTCCCCTACGCACTCTGACACGCTTGGTTTCGGAAACAGCATGGAATGGAATCTCAGAAGAATGGAGAGCGAACTGAGACAGATCAATCCTGACTTGCTGCAGCCCAGCAAGAGCTTTAAGAAGCCCTCATCAAGCACCATCACCCTTAATGTAGGGGGATATCTATATGCAGCACAGAGGCACACACTCGCCAAGCATCCTGGCTCTCTACTTGAAGAACTTGTCAACGGCAAGAAAGCCGTGCAACACGTTGATGCCATGGGCAACACGTTTATCGACCGCGACGGGCCGGTTTTCAGACACGTTTTGAATTTCCTCAGGACCGGAGAATTGATCCTACCGGATGACTTTAAGGAAGTGACGCTGTTGAAGCGTGAGGCTGACTTTTATCGATTGAGTGAGCTGGCCCAGGCACTGCAGGAATGGGAGCAGCAACGGGCAGGCCAGCGCGAACCCGCCTTCCTGGAGGTGACCGACAGCCCAGAGAGGTCACACGGCCTCAAGATCTACTGCAGCGACACCACCTTCATTGAGAAGATCAAGTCACGCTTGGTCCAGATCTCCAAGAGTCGATTAGATGGCTTTCCGGAAGAGTTTGAGATCTCGTCAAATATCATCCAGTTCCGGCACTTTATAAAGTCAGAACAGGGTTCCCGCCTAGTGCTCAAAGAGGACAGTACCTTTCTGTGTACTTTGGAGACACTCAAGCTGGAAGCGGTCATGTTGGCACTCCGAGCAGGCTTTCGGCTACTCACCTGCCTGGACAGCAGTCGGGGATCGGTGGTACAATGCGAAGCGCTGCACTTTGTCAAGTGACCGTGCCACCTTTAAAAGCACACAAGAATCAACATTGACGTTGCCGTCAAACTGCACAGAACCTGCACTGCATTTACAAGACTGCTGTGCAATGAATGCTGCTTCTGCATTCCACCAACTCCTAATCAGCCTCAACAAGTCAAAGGTGTTCTGTACGGTGTTTTTTTGTATCTTTTTAGGGTGTCTGCAGGTATGATTACATCAAATTTAACGATATCATTGCACTCAGTGTCACATAAGATGTAATTTCAGACCAACTTAACTGGTGCACATATCAAAATAGGCAGAAATAGAAAGAACAAATCTATAGAGAGCTTTAAACACGCTGTAGACTCAAAAACAATGGAAAGATTAAAGGCTATGTTCATTTTGGGACATTTGTAAATATGTTTATCTGTGAGATTTCTTTTATATTCTTGTGTTCGGTTGCTTTGATTCATTTCCATCAGTATTCATGGTATTTAAATACAAAAAGCCATATAATACAACATTGATTTGTGCTCATGAGTTAGAGCTTATGTTCTCCTCAATACAGAGACACATTAATGCATTTTGACCGATGCCTTTGGGGTCTTAACTCCTAGTAATTTGCATATGTGTCTGTAATATCTGTTATAATATAATTAATAAGATCATTCTAAGGACCTTCACATGGCCTGTGTAAACTATTGTAAACACGGTTTCAATATTTCCTTTCATTTTTTCGATGTTCAGACAAGTAAAACTTGGTTACATGACGAGCACAGCAATGTCTGATCAACAGTTTGAATTATATCAACTATATGATGCATGTGCAAATGCTGTTGTGATTGCCGTTGTTGTGAAAGTGAAGTTATATAGAACATGTGACATTCTTTGAAAAATAAAGATTCTAAACATTAATTATACAATTTGCCTTAATACAATTATTTCCAAAATTTGCATGATGGGGTCCAACAAGCTCGCGGTACCTCACATCTCCAGGGCAAAGGCGAAGCCAGACATTGTAAACAGACAATTGTCCAGAACCATGCTCGCCTCTGATGATGCATCCGCCCATGTACAGCAATAAATCTGAGACATCAGAAACAAATCAGCACACCTAACAAGTCTCTAAACTCAAATGTAAATAATATTTGTAAAGTACAAATTAGGCATAAAACGTGGTTTAATAATCTTACCACCTCCTTCTGATATAACTTCAATTACAGTAGAATTCGCCAAATGAAATGAGGATGCTGGGTAATGATAAATTAATTGGTCGTCAAAACTCATAACTCAAGGGTCATATTCATCAGATCAAGAATATTTGCTCTTCACATTTTTATTAGATTAGATTACTGTACGTGATAACAAAAAGAACAATGAAAAACAATAAGTTTTAAAATTGGCAAACTTACAATTATTGAACAACCTCCAGTCGCAGTGCAACCAGCTTAATCATATAAAAACAACGATTAATTGCTTTATAATTACAATTTTTGCCATTTGGATTTAACACAACATAAATAATAATAATAATAATAATAATAATAATACATTTTATTTATAAGCGCCTTTCAAGACACCCAAGGACAAATACATTGCTTAACTATATATCAGTTATCAGTGAGTAAAACTTTAAACATGTAAGTTAACCAGAACTCTATCTCAAACGTTTTGACCATCTAACCTCAATTAGCAATTATCCGCTAATGTTTTTTAACAACATCTACCTCACACACACACACTCGTTTACTGTCAAGGTTGCCAGATCTATTAGTTCTCATCACCACGACAACAACATCCTGCTTCAACAAACTTCCACTGTGGTTATCAAGGCATTAGCTAAGATTACTTATAGGGTTACTTATAGGGGTAACATTCATTTTGCCAGTCCAATTAGAGCTTTTTCATGTTTTGTTTAGTTTTTTTTTAGTTCATCATCAGAAAATTTGGTGGGGGTGCTTTTAGATAATCTAAGCCCTAAAATCCACCCCTCGACCGGTCTCTGCTCTAGAGTCTAAGCAATGTAGATTGGAATATTAGCACTATTTACTGTTTGGTAAGTTTTCCCATGCTGGACTTTTCTTTAGATAATGGGGTAATTAATTTTTCACCTCACCCACACTAAGGTAGCTGTTCAGAATTTTCTTTAGACATAAAAGAACTGGAGAGTGTGTGACCGCCCAATAATATTTTGACAAAGTGTCTGTATTCGTATCTGAACTCCAGACTTGCTTGGATCATAATTAGAATGTAGTTACTAAGGATGAACAATATTGTGGATTATTCTGATACCTCTGTTGGCATAATGCAGGAATATTTGAGAAATGTTTCTCAACCACAGTAACAAGTTTTTCGAACAATACCACATGGGGACAAAGACGTTCATCTTAATAGCTGCTTGTCAAAACTAAACATTTGGTGGATAATTTACAAACTGTGATGTTTTACCCTATCAGTTGAAATGCCAAGTGTAAAACCTGCCAGAACAGTTTAATTTGTGTTGAAGGAATCACATTAATGGTAGAAAATTAAATAATCGAATGACGACACTGAAAATCTTTTCTTTGTAGTTTCGTTTTAGTCGCAACTTTTCTAGAAGCGGGGTTGAATAATAAAAAACTATTCTTCTTCAAGAAAATCCATACTATCATGGTATACCTACGTGTAATTTGTTCTGATTCTCAAAAGACGTAATCCTAGACCCAGCCAAAAAGGAATAAAGCATCAAAATAGCTATTGAGTTGCAGCCAACAGTAATCATTTTAGTCAAGCTTTGAGGTGCCAAATCTAAGCCCAACGGTGGCTTGACATCTAATGCATTTAAACCAACTGTGACCAATGCAGAATATCAATATTAGCAACTAAAGCGCATATTTAAAAAAGCTACAAAGCTCATTAAATTCCAAGCCATGCGAAAAGCGTATTTAAACAAGACTTGAAAGGGGGGGTTATGAAAGAAACCATTTTGCGCCCTAAATAAGTCTGCACATATTTTGCATGACCTAAAAACTGAGGCTTTATTCAACAAATGCTAAATATCTCCCCGAGCTTCTATCCTAATTTTAAAGCAGAAAAGTGATTCGTGCAGGACTTTATATATTAAATGACTAAATCAAAAATAGATCATTCCGTACGTATGGCTCGTTGTTCCTCATCTTATTTGCAGCTTTAATAATATAATGGCACCACAGGTAGTTTGAACTATGAGGTTTGAACATGTGAAATTAAAATGGCAGACCGATGATCAATTCAATCTAGTACTATAATTCATACAGCCAGTAACAAAACATGGTTACACTTTTTTGCATTGAGTTAAGTATATTTAAGTCCAATCATTCACCAATGAAGTAACTTTTACCATACGGCTACACCCACAACGATGATGACTGCAGCTCCACATACACAAATCCATCTGTTTCCATATAACCAGTCCTGAACTTATCTACTGCTAATGAGTCACAATGAATACTTGACACTTGAGGAAACGAGACTCATACCCATCCCCACAGTTTGTTGTGAGAACATCAAACCGGGCTTTATTTTTAATTGCAGATAAGGGTCATTCATTTTTGATGAGACTGTGGGGCTTATTAGCCCTTATCCATAGCTGATGATGTATCTCTAACCCACAGGCAGCAGAACAGCTAACACCTTGTGGTGAGGATGGAGGGGGGCTGCATTTATTTCACATGGAAGAGCCCGTTTATCTGCTCACATATTCATGGATTTGTCTCACATTTGTTTGCTTGCCAGGCAAGACTCCTACATTACAACAAAAGCCCACAGATTTTTATTTATGAAACGTTCCAGAAGAGGCATGACTAATACCATTAATGCTTAATATGATAATTAAATAGACACGCTACCCTGTAATAGATGGCACGTACCCTGAAGAATTGGTCTCACAATCATTTTTGGTGTGCATATGAAAAAACGGAACAATTGTTGTTTATGTAAATTCATAAAATAAGCATTTCCTTCTTAAAGACTTGTGGATTCATTATCATATTCACTTCTTAATGCAGGTAAGTCTTCTAAAAGCCCATTTATAAATAAATTAATATTCCATATTGATACCACATCTCTGTCATGCATGTCTCTACCTGTATAAGGTTCACGTTTTAGTACTCAAGAGTATTCACGCATACTAATCATATAAATTAGTAATTAATATACTAAAAGCCAATGGAACCAGAAATCTATTTAGTAATATTATTAGAATTCGTAAAACAAAGCCTGAACAGGCACCAGACACCCCATGTAGTGTTTTGCATTAATAAGCAGTAGTGCTAGATGGGTGAGAAATGATTGGTGTGAAACATACAAGCCACTTACATGAGCAAAAATAAAAATGCCCACATCTGTTCTTCTCCATTCCGTTTACCAGGAACCAAACTTGTACATCACTTGTAGAGATCAACGAGCCTCAAACATGCTTAATATAGCACTAAAATGAATCAACACCATTAAAATGCTGCACCATTTAGCCTTCGGATGTACAACTTGGCAAATATTATCCTAGTACAAACAAACAACAGGCAGAGAGAGCACATATTTGTTGAAACTCTGATTAAACAGTGCTGGTAGAAAAACAAGTCAGGTTTAAAAGATTATTTTTAAATCATTAGTACATACAAAACAAATGTTAATTTTTACTTAGTAAAGAAAAGGATTAAAAGATTTAGTGGGGGATATTCATCTCTCCAACGTACCCAGACAGGAAGCTTGCTGCAGAACGTTTCTGACAATGTCCCCAAAGTATGATCAGACCTTCTTCACAGACTAGGACTATGTTTCCTTGCAAAGATTATCTCAAGTCTGAGTGAATTCAGAACTTAAACCTAGCCGACAATTTTAGATTTAGAATAAGCTATTTCATATTCGCCTCTACATAATCTTTATGTGCATGCATGCCACATATAATTTCATCCAAATCTTAGTTTTCATGTTACCATGACAATGAGCATCATATGAGTACAGTCACAATAAGAGGAGAGAGAGAGTATGTGATGTGAAACATTTGGTCCTGCTACTATCGGAAACGACCTAATTCAACAGACGAACAGAGGACAGAGGTCGGGTGTGGCTCTCCATGCTTAAAGTTGACATAAGCAAAATTATTGAACAGCAGATGTATCGGAAGACAAAGGGAATCAAAGGAAATTGCCCCTTCTTGGGCATATTTATGGGTCTCTAGCAACACATTGACAATGACAACATTTACAATTGAGCTACAGTTGAGTAGAGAACTGGTTACATATTTGCTTATTAGGTCATGTGACACCACGGGTCTTCATTTATTCAAATGTCTGTTACCCCCCCTCAAGTCTACAAGACAGTTGTAGCTCATGCAACCATTGACATCAAAACATTTTACCTTTACTAGACGAGTGCTCGTGCCATTCAGTGTCACACCCTGATCAGCATTGCTCATCTACTCAACTGTGATCGTGCATACAATAAAAAATGTTATTTCATTTTGGTTGTTCGATTCCAGTAACACTAAGTTTCCAAACTAAATGCAAGCACAAGCTAACAGACCGTACACTTAAGCAAGAAGCTTTTCTTTATCAATAGTAGAACATATAATGTTCCATATAATGGACTAGCAGCAACGATGCTTAATGTACACAAAGCAATCAGGGTTCACCATTATTCAAATTCAAATGTACTATTATATGAATAAATATGTACAAAATAGGAGATCATTCTGTGAATAAAAGATGCTAGCACACCAGAGCTGAGAGTTCCATTATATTCCATGCATCATATTGAATCTCACCTCTTCTACGACGTGTACAAATGTGCCCGTTTGCTATATTCATTTTTAAGTTCAATTTAACAACAACAGAGAGGAAGAGTAATGAATTCGGGGAGGAGAATAACCAAAACTGCTAGAACTGTGAAGAACAAGGGAGGAAAATACAAAAAAAGGTTAATTATCAACACAGTGTGCAGCATCGATTCTGAGTTTGTATGGACTGATAGCTGCATAGTTATATATGTATGTATGCATGTGTATATATATATATTTATAAACTCTGACATGTTTGTGCACGTGTGCGTATGTGTGCGTGTATCCAGCTTTTTTTCCACCAGCCTTTCATGCAAACAGACTTCAAGCGCCTACATGTGTCAAGGGAGGTTGATGTTCCAGCCTACCTGCCATTGCAACAGAGCGTGCACTGTTAACAAGCACCCAATCACACACATTTGACCCCGTCATCTTATTAAAGCCTCTGTGACACCTTTGCTCACCCACTTCCTTTAAGCATTCATTCCTAAGAAACCACCACCGCCTGCTCACTTTACTTCAGTGAATGAAAACAACCTGGCTGAACATAACTCACACTCTTTCATTTGAAATGTGAACACCATCGGTTCCATTTCAGGGCATTGAAGATGGATGGATGGACGGATGGATGGCTGGCTAAAGGAGGGCTAACCATTAAGCCATCGTGCCGTGGTGGCTTAATGATTACGGTACTGGGCTAGAGAGCAGAAGGTCACCGGTTCAAACTTCACTACCACCAAGTTACCACTGTTGGGCCCATGAGCGAGGTCCTTAATCCTCAATTGTTCAAAAAATAGTTGTAATTGTAAGTCACCTTGGAGAAATATTTGGCTAAAAACTGAAATTGTACTTGGTTTAGTTTAGTTAAATTTGCATGTTAGTTTATAACCTGAAGTAAATAAATAAATATAGTTTAGAATCCGAAAGTGGTTTGTTATTGCTCTGCAGCTGTAATTACAGAATATAAACATAAATAAAGATAAATGACATTTGTATGAACAAATCTATCTCCGTCTATCCATTCATTACCAATTTCAGACAATTTCAGCATCTTCAATTAGCCTAACTCCTTTGGAATGTGAGGGGAAACCAAAGTACCAAAGTACAGACAAGGGAAGAACACGCAAACTCCACAGAAACCACAGTATTAAAAATAAATATATTGTAGACAGTAACGTCGACAGTTTGGCAGCTAAAAGCACGAGCACAATGCTACATTTAATGAATCGCTTTTGGATCCTGAACCCTATAGATTCAAAACTGGCTTAGAAAAATATTCCCCCTCCCTCCCGTTCACACCCATAGGCCAGAGAAAGCTTTTAACTGCTGTGAGAGCCTCTATTCATCGCCAACTTCGGTGGCTAACCTGTTGCTTAGCAACGACTTAATCAATACCTGCGGCTTGTGAGAGAGAGAGACGGGCGACTGCAAAAAAAATATTCATAACCAAAGGAAACGAAGATACTGTAAACGGGAACTTCAGCTTTGTAGAGGGAATTGGCTTTATGCCAATATGACAGTCTTTGTGTACAGACACATCAGTCAGTGTGCTAAAATTTACCTTTTTTTGTTAGCACAAGAACATACAATAGAATATTCAACAATCATCCATCTATTATCTAGTTTTACCAGCACTTAAATCTATTTTGTGTCTGTGTATTTTGAGAATACACAAAACACCTGAACAGGTTGCCAGGCTCTTGCAGGGTACAGACATACGCGCACACACACACAACCTGACTTCATGTATATGAACTGTGGCAAAATATAGATTCCACCACCACGGGCCAGTTAGATTTATCCAAATCCAACGTTATGAATAAAAAATGCTCTTTGTAGTGTATCCACAAAAAAACTGAAATAATTTTTCACGATCACTATTTTAAATAGCTGACAATAGCTGGGTTCTCATTAGCAAGGTAAGAAAAGTTTTTTCCTTCTCATTTCTTTTCAAGAGTGATTGGGTTGAAGTCTCACCTGAGGAGTTCTCAGTAAAGACGGCCAGGGTCTGCCCCCCCACCGTCTGCATCGTGAACGGATGCTCTCTGGGGGCTCGTACTGACTTCGACTTTTCTGATGAATTTTCCACCACGGTCAGCTCTTCATTCAGATTAAAGGACACCTGAGGAACAGCCAGACCTTCAAACTGTCAAACTTATGTTCTGTAAACGAATCGAACAGACTTCCCAAGGCTTGGTACATCAAAATTGTTTTCAAAAGTTTACTTCCAGACATAAGCTACCAGGTTGTAATGGCGTTGTTGTTTTTAGGATATTAAAATTCATATAAAGACATGTAAATGTGCTGGTGGTCGGATAGGTTTTGGCAGGAACGTTGCTGACCATGTTACATGTCTTTACATTCTTACATTTCACACACAGCCTCTAAAAGAAGATCTGTATCATTGTATTTTAAAACAAACATAAATACAGATAAAGATGAAGAATACGAGGCCCCTGTCAAAATGGAGATTTTACTTATTTGTTCTGCCATTCAATGTCGGAGCAAACAAACGCAGAATAAAAGTGCACACATAAGTAGTATCACCAAATTCATAAAACGCTCAGACTTAAGACAGCTTTAAGTTGTAGAAATGCCTTGATGCTACTATAGATACTATAGATAAAATATTATATAACACAACCACACAAAAACAAAGAGATTGGCCAAATTGTTCTTAAAAATTTGTCTAGTGTATATTAACACAACACAAAAAGTCAATAAACCGTAAGAAAGAAAAACAGCTCATGTGGGTGTCCACATAAATGAATGACTTACCATCGTTTTCCCTGGGTGTCTTAAAGAGTATGACAGATTAAAAGAATATGGTCAATGGGATTTTAGATTTTAAAAAGGACGTCATAAAAATTGGTTGACTAATCTGCCTAAAAATACAACCAGGCTCACTTAGTTATTTTAAGCTTGCCAACTTCTCCTCGTCCAGATGCTTTCCCCCATTGCTGTGCAAGATACTTAGGAACCTAGGGAAATATGGCAGAGCTAATTAACACCCAAATCCAAACTTAGATTTGCATCATGACGTCATAATATTGGTCATGTTACTAGGGGAAACAGGTAAAATGGGGGTAAAAAAATCAGTTTTGTCTGTGAGCACATGTCTAACCTTCACCAGCCACACGCCAGTGTTTTGTTTGGCTCTTGTTAAATCGACGCCGTGACCTTTATCAGACATTTTTGCAACCGTTTAGCTTTAAACAAATAAATCTAACATATAAATTTCCATCCAAAACATTCGTCAAATTCTAAATGAATTCAGAATGAGAAGAAAGCTACAAGATTTGAGAGGTGTATTTATAGTCACAGGGCAGTGTATATGTTGCCACCTACTGGTGACTTTAAGAAATTGCTGTAGCTTTAGCAAAGAAAGAAATCATCTATATTTTGATCGTGCTTCAATAAAATCATAAAACACTTATTATAGAAGAAAAATGCCACATTTCACTACATACATTAAATTTTAAGGATAATTATTACATATAATTATTACATAAAGGATGCACCAGGCAGCAAAGTTATTCATCGAATGTTTGTGTTTTGACTTTCCAAACTTTGCATCAATCTATTTTATTCAGTAACACGATTCAGGTTATTATATATTTAACACTTCGTCTAACCGATTTAAGTGTAACCGAGCAACTTTAAACTTCATACACGAAGTAACGTGGTACATCCGGGTACTTTTAGGGTACTATGTATTTGGATGTGCCTTATCCTAGCACACTATTGAGTCAAAAAAAAATTATGGCGTATTATTCTGTAATATTTGGTAACCATCTGATATATGTCAAGCAAATACTTGTGACTAAAATGTATGCTATAAAGTATATGAACACAAAAACTGCTAGCATTTGGGAATTATTGATGCCTTCTTGTTCCCAAATTGTTTAATACAATTTGTTTTATTATTCTATAAACATTCTGTTTCCTACTGGTAAAGCAAACAGGTGAACATGTAGCACCCAGAACTATTCAAAAAGCAGAACCTCATACTGTAAAGATGAAACTGCATGGTGAAGTGATTTTTTAAAGATGAAACACAAACTAATTCAGATTTTGCCACTAGGTGGCAGTGAAGCACACATTCAAAATCATGAAACGGACAACCTGTTCAGGTGTTTACTGTATTCGACCACTGTGGTCCTATAATTAAGCGGTAATAAAGCCCGATAATGGATAAATAGATGTACCTGACTAGTTATAGAGTGAATGTCGTCAAAAATATCAACTGAAATCTTAAAGTCCCTAACTTTTCATCACATGTTCATATCGATTCTAAACCTCTTCTGCAACAAGCGTCTTAATATGAAGAAGTGTTGAAATGTTCAAAGCAAACATTTTTAATTTCTTCAAGGGCACAACAGTCACTGACAGCAGAAAACTAATTACGCTGCTCCGGAAGCACTGGTTTCCTCCCACAGTCAAAAAACATGATACCTCTTGGTATCTAGTCAATAAGATGAACACACCGATGCATTGTAGTGGCATCCCTAACCCAGATAAATAGGGATGGTTGTGTCAAAGAGTACTTGTCAGTGTTTTATATTATCCATAACTGTGATGTAACTTGTGTTATGAAGGACCGTTTCCAGTCTGAATGTTACCTGAAGTATACAACATGATGTTAAAAGCTAAATAAAGAAATAATGATAAATTCTTTTAGTAAATTATCCCTCCAGCCATCATGTAGTCATCCCATGAAAGGCATATTTGTCCATTCAGTCAAAAGACCATTTACTAAATAGGGCACTGAACAATTTTGTTATTCCAACTAATCCAGTATCCTTGGATTAGTGGCAGCTCCTTGTTTAACAAAAACAAATCATCTATTTGTTAGAGTTACTGTGAAAAATTAAATACAGGTCATAAAGCTTTCTCTATTCTATTTTACCCTTCAGTCGACTTCGACCCTGGGTTACTCTGTGGACCGTTACCGATCCCCAGAGTATCTCG